>JAVIAB010000124.1:52959072-53021572 GCA_032433765.1 Megaustenia siamemsis
TTCTAGAAATTTTGAGCCGCGAAACCATCTTTTAGTGAAGGTATTCGTCAACTTAAAAATAGATGGCCAACAGTGCTGTAAGTTATAAACTTATTATTATTATATAGTTCAGTATATATAATAATTATAGTTACTTTACTTAGAGTGTAGAAGTGGTGTAGTGTAGTAGTCAGTCTTGTAGTTAGTTAAGTATTATTTTATAATTATACACTTTGTACCTTTTGTTGTTTTATATAACGGTTAACCACTCTTATCGTATCCCAATAATCAAAATTTTAGAGGCATAAACATTGAGTGATTGATAGCAAAGATCTACTAAGACTAATAAAGGACTCTGGACATGTACTCAGTACCTCAGTACTGGGTACTGACAACAAACAGCGATCATAAGAACTTGAATAATATGAAATCAGTTGGTAGTGTTTCAACAAATAAAGCTGGGTTAGCAAGGTTGTGTGCTGCCACCAGATTTTTTAAACATGTATAGTGAGATTATTTTAAGATCCATGGGACTTACCTGGAATAACAATCCAGGGTCATAATATAATAGTCCTCATGTATTGTATGGTGATGATACAGTCTTAATCGCTAAGAGTGAAAACGAAAACGAGTACAAAAATGTGGTAAAATGTTAGTAACAAGGTTAGACATTATTGTGAAGGAAAGCAACAATAAAGGACTCAGCCTTAATAGCAAAAAGAAAAGTAATGGTAGCAATAACAACAAGAAAAAGACATCACCACAATGCACTATAATAAAGACAAGTGGAACAATATTAAAACAGGTAAATGAATTTAAGTATCTGGGAACAATTTTAACCTCAGATGGTAGATGTACAACAGAGGTTAGATGCAGAATGGCTCAGGCAAAAGCAGCTTTCCAAAAAAATGAGGAAGATACTGTACAATCCATTTTTGACAATAGAACTAAAAAAGAGTTCTTAAATGTTATATAGAGCCAGTCTTAACATATGGATGTGAATCATGGCCAAGAGGACATCAAACAAAATCACTGGAGATTGTATAAATGTGGTTTTATAGAAGAATGTGGAAATACCATAAACAGCTAAGAAGAGTAAAGAAAATGTTCTGAAAGAGGCCAAGGCAAAAAGAGAGCTAATTTCCTATATTAGGAAGAAACAATTATAATTTTTGGGCCATGTAATGAAAAGGGAGCAGCTGGGATATACTGTGACAACTGGGAAAACTGAAGGACGAAGAAATAGAGGGAAGCAAAGAGAAAAGATGCTAGACAGCTTAAGAGAATGGCTTGACAGAAGGTCAACAACAGAAATGATAAATAACTGTCGAGCTTGAAAGCTGTGGAGCGACATGATCACCTACGCCAGCAGGCTTGGTACTTGATGTTGATGATTATCTTATCATTTTATATTTTCTCTAGTCATAATTATAACACTTAGAATTTAAATAATTATACTAAACTTTAGGAGCCGCGATAGCTCAGTGGTTAGTGAACTGGACTACACAGGACAAGGGGTAGGGTTCGATCCCAACAGCCGGCTTCCAGGTTCACCCAGCCTTAAATGGGTATCGGATTTTTTCTGGGAAAGTAAAGCAGCACGGGCGTAATACCGACCACATTACCCCAAAAATCATGTGCTGAAGGTCTGTAAAATATAGGGTCACTAACACCATATTTCCCTATACGCCACTTAGCATGACGGGGGTACTTTACTTTACTACTTTTTATACTAAACTTTACTTTCCACTCGTGTTAAATAGAAGCAAGTTTGCAGATTAAATTTAGAATGTTCAAAATCAATATGTTACTTATTAATTTACATTACTAATTTTATTACTTTACTCAGGCTTTACTGTTAATACTATTAATTAATAGATTAGTGTTTCAGTTCTCAGTGTTCAGTTCTTGATTTTCAAAATACAACATGAAAATCAACATCAGCAAAACAGAAGTCATGAATGTCGCCAAAAATAAACAGAACATCAACAGTAGAAGGCAGACAACTAAAACAAGTAGAGGAATTCAAATACCTAGGAAGTCTAATGACAAACAATAATTCTCAAACAGTAGAGTTAGAATCAAGATGCAACAAAGCTTGTCAAATCATCGGACAGTTGAAAACCAACTATCCAATAACTATCTAAGTTATTTCCATGTTGGACCACTATTGTCCAACATGGAAATAACTCTGGAGGCAAAACGAGCACTATACAACACAATCTTCATCCCAACATTGTGCTACCAATGCCAGACCTGGACCCTAGATGCAAGAACAATTAAAAAATAACCTCTACAGAGATGAAATGTGTTAGACGAATGACAGGAAACAGTCTGAGAGATAAGATCAGAAATGAAGAAGTGAGAAAAAAGCTAGGAATAGCCCTCGCCATAGAATATATAAGGAAACAACAGACAAAATGGTTTGGCCACGTGACAAGGCAGAAAGAACAAAACACAATACAAAGAGCCTTCAACAAATGTTGTGAGGACACCAGACCCAAGGGTCGACCACGAAAAAGATGGGTCGATGGAATATTAGAAGCACTAGGAAACATAACAGCAGCAGAGGCGAACAGAAGAGCAAAAGACCGCAAATTATATCTCACCTCGATGCTGAAAGGCAGATGAGGAAGGAAAGAAGAAGAAGTGTTCTGAGCTGTGTTTTTTTTTTTAGTATTTAGTCTACTCTATGTTCGTTCGTTTGCATTCACCTGATGACTAAATGATCACACCTCTTCATCATTCACCCTTAAAAGAGCGTTAAGTGGACGTATCTGTGTCGTGTTGTTGTTTGCAATAAACTGTGATATTTGCGCCTTTCGGCCCAACATATCCGACTTCAGCACAACATTTTTGAAATACCGGATTGTCTTTCCTCCTCAATCCCTACTCATTTGGTTTCTGGAAGCACCATGGAGACGTGGAGCAAGATCTAGATGGTTTTTTTTTCACAGATCCTGGCGTAAGCCATCAGCTGTTGGTCACTGACAACTTCCAGCTCTGCTGCTGTGAGACTGTGCCTGTTACTTTATGTTCAATTTATATATAATTATAAAATGTCTAAAATACTCCATACATCATTCTCATGCCAGTCTTAAGTTAAATTTAAAGCTACTTGTTGTTAATAAATAGTCTATCAAACGTTATTACGCAATTTATATTATATTTATTTAAATTGAGCATTCAAAACTTCTGGTAGCTCACACCTCATAACTTACAGTCAGTATAGTACATATTATTTTACTGATAAAAAATTGTTTTAGGCTCAACAAATCTTTGTCCTTAATAATGATCTTGTGAATTTAGGTTTAAAAAAAAAAAACAAAATAAAAGTTATGCATGAAAATAATGAAAGTGAAGTTCATGGTAAACTACATTACAATATAATATGATACCTTAATGGGAGCCGCGATAGCTCAGTAGTTAGTGAACTGGACTACAAAGGACAAGAGGTAGGGTTTGATCCCAACCGACGGCTTCCAGGTTCACCTAGCCTTTAATGGGTACCGGATTTTTTTCTGGGAAAGTAAATACACGGGCGTAATACCAACAACATTACCCCAAAAATCATGTGCCGAAGGTCTGTAAAATTTATGGTCACTAACACCATATTCCCTATACGCCACTTGGCGTGACGGGGGTACTTTACTTTACTTTTTAAAGGTAAAGTACGAGACTTGAACCGGCGTCTTAGCACGCGAGTTTCCACCCATATGTGCTCGGCAGCCTATCCAGAAATGTTCGAAAATTTCTGTATAGTGTCGCCTCAAGCATCGAAACTCAGATGCGAAGCAACATTCCTCACCTTCCCAGGGTAATACCCTGGTACCCATTTCTGCCAACGGCTGGTTCGACCGTGGGTGTATTTTTTTTTTTTTCCAACCACGGGTACAATTCACACTGTTCCCAGTGGAAATCGAACACGTGTTATTCGAACGTCGGTAGTCCAGTCGGGTGGTTTTCCCAACTCGGCTACTGAGGCCCCCACTTTACTTTTTATGATACCTTAATCCTGATCTTTCCCACGCCACTAGACGTCACATAGGGTTCGTAGTGTTTTTTGCCATCCATCTCTATTCTTGGCAAGATGTTCGATCTTATCTAATGAGAATATGATAATATGGTTATTAATAAATAATTTACATTATAAATTGATTATTCTTGTACTGTACTTTGAACTTTTTTATTCTATCTTTAGCATTTAATTAAAATGTTTTATAAAGAGACTTTTATTTCCTAACATTGATACTGATAAAAATATCATTTACAGCGATAGTGTCAGTGAGAAGACATTAAAAAGCATTCAAGCCCAGTATTATGTGGTAAGTATGCATTAGCATAAGAGTAAAGAATAGTGACACTGTGTCCTTCCAAGCATGTCGTAAGAGGCGACTAAAGAGGTTGATCGATGGCTTGACAAGCTGTCATTGTAAAAAGTATTGTTATGGAAGCAGAACCATAGATTTTAGAAGCAGTGATTTCTGCAATATGTGCCATTTTGGCACGCAAGGTTTTTGTTTTTGAGATTGTGGTTCTGCCCTGTGTACCGTCTTCGGCTCGAAAGGACAATAGATAGATAGATGCATTAGCATAAGATTCTTCAACAATTATATATATATTACATATATATATATGTGTGTGTGTGTGCTGCATTCAGAAAGTTTCATAGCTATCATTACTGTGATGTAACTGCTGCACATATTCTCATAAAAATCGTATTATCAATGCTGCCAAGTGTCCTGAGTTTGTGTGTATCACGTGACTTCATGCTGTCTTAAGTCTACACATGATCAACTTCTACACAATTCCCTTGTGTGTGTGCTGCTGCTGTGCTATCAGTATGATGGTTAACAAATCTGAGCAATGTGTTTGCATCAACCTTGGTAAATATCCTAATGAGAACCTCAAATAGCTTCTTCAGGCCTTTGGCAAACATTCTTTAGGTTGAACACAGGTCTTTGACCAGTACGCCTACTTCAAGGCTGGTCAAGTGTCTAATCAAGATGAGTGCTAAGTGTCCATCCACCAGCAGAAAATGTGGAAAAAATTAATGAACCTATTCATGAGGACTGTCGCTGAACAATCCATCTCTCATATGGTTGGGATCAGTTATGAAGTCTTGAAGGATAACCTAACAGAAAGCTTGTACATATATCTCACTGCTGTGAAGTTCATTCCCAGGTTCTTGACACTCAATCAAAAACAGAGGTGTCTTGACATGTGCCTTGAGATGGATGAGAAAGGAACTTTAATCACTGGGATTGTTGTGAATGAGGAAAGTTGGATTTACAGCAAACATCCTGAGTCAAAACATTAGCTGTCACAGTTGTAAACCCGCAGTCACTAAACCAAAGTAGGTGTGGCAGGTCTGGTGCAAAAAATTGCTTCATCACAGTTTTATAGATCAAGTGTCTTATTCACCTAGAATTGGTTCCTTCTGGCATTATGGTGAATTCTGAATTCTACTTCTGTGTTTTGAGGTGATTGTGAGATGTGGAACAATAAAATGCCTGGAACTGTGGCCCAAATGCAGCTGGTTATTTTCATCATGACAAAAGTGCCACTTATCACTTATGATAATTCCAAATAATTATTCTGCACTCTGAGTTAAAAGTCAGATTGAAAGAATCAGCATTGCGTACTGTCTTTCTTTCAATACATAGGACAAAGCATGCATGGTTATGGTTCTATTTGATTGTTCATCATATACATTCTTGATCAGATTACACCCACGCATGTATACTGAGTGATTCGATGAGCATGATACAAAAAAGTGGAGGCAGGCTCTGTACTCATGCAATGGGTAGAGTCGTTGCAGAAATCCAAAATACATAAGGTCACCTTTGTCTCTGTCCCTGGACATGCGGGAGTACGGGGAAATGAAAGAGTGGACAGGTTGGCTAGCTGCGCTGTCGTTGAGGACAGGCAACCAATGGATCGGGCGGACATCATCAATGCCCTCCGAGATGTGGGAAGAGCACAGGACTTCGACAAACACAGATCCACGTCACTTCTTCGAATGATGGAAATGGGAGTTAAGATGGTCACAGCCAGAAATGAGAAACGTAGTGGCCGTGTAAGAAGACTTATCAACCAACATAGAACTTGAGTCGCCAGTCGCTGGACACTGAGGGAATTGCTGAGGAGGGGATCTGAGCACCTATGGACATGTTCAGGGTGCAATGATGATGACCCGCAAATAACTCAATACATTCTTGATCATTTCACTTCCCTCACCATTACATTGTCTGCTTATTCTCTGTCTTTCTTTCTCTCTCTCTCTCTCTCTCTCTCTCTCTCTCTCTCTCTCTCTCTCTCCTCTCCCCCTTATTGGTCATTATTTCACACACTAACAAATAATAAATTATAGTCTTCTCTATATCTTTTTTTTTCAAACTCAACTCTCCTTCTGCATTCACCTTACGATTAACTCTTCATCATTGTCCACATTTAAAAAGATGCTAGATTGGCGTAGATGCTTTGAAGCAACTGTTTACAGCAAGCTTTGAAATCTGCACGTTTTTGGCCCAACACATCTATCTTCAGTAGCCATCTTTGGGCACTGGGCTGCCCTCCCACTTTGATCCCTACTCATTTTTGGCCAGACTGGTTAGTCTATTTTTAGGGGTACCATGGATAGTTGAGTAGTGTTTGAATCAGCTTTGTTGTTGAAATAAAACTCTGAATAATAAATGTCCTCAAAGTTAGCCACCCAGTAATTATCATAGTCCTGGATTCCCCATTTACCAGAACATTAATTCATATATTCTTCAAAGGTTTGGTGCTTCAAAATTTTGGACTCGTTACAGAGCCTATATTTTCTGTGAATTATTGCTAACTTTTCTCCATATTCCACTCTTAGATCATAGAGCTACAGATATTTTAAGAAAGCAATTTTATATTCTTTATTTATTCTTTTAGTGACATATAAAAATGCTGGATTTATGCAGATGTCTATTTCCAGGAGAGGAGAAATAATAAATATAGAAAACAAATGGTGTGGTTAAAGCTTCATGTAACAAGGTGGACACCACAAATCAGAACGACATTTCAGCGAAAAGTACTTCAAAAGGAACAAACATACAACACATGTACAAATATGCATTTAAAATTTTAAAAATTAATAATTAGAAAATCGAACTAGAAAGAAACATGAAAAGTAAAGGAGAAAAAAATGTTAATAAAAAGTTTCTTGTAAGATCTAAGAAGAATTTTTCTTCTGAAAGAATGGAAGTGTGCACATATTCACATCTTTTCTCTACTAGTCCACACTGCATTCACATCTCTCCTCTACTAGTCCACACTGCATCACTTCGTCTGTCCTCTATATCGATAACCCACTCTACGACACCTCTATCTTTCCTCCTCTCTAGTCTGTTTCTTACGCCTTTTGTATGCACACGAATCTGTTTTTGGAAACTTCTGTTACTGTGTGCGCGCACTTACACCCCGTGCACACTTTCATTCTTTCAGAAGAAAGATTCTTCTTAAATCTTCAAGGAACTTTTTAACATTTTATTGTCCTTTACTTTTAATTTCTCTTTCTAGTTTGATTTTTGTTATTATTTATTTAAAATACATATTTGTACGTGTGTTGTATGTTTGTTCCTGTTGAAGGCCTTTGCGCCGAAACATTGTTCTGATTTGTGGCGTTCACTTGTTACAGGAAGCTTTAACCATATCATTTTTTTCTACTTAATTGTTTCATTTCTCACTGTTAGCTTCGCATTTTGATGCATTTATGTTCATTTCTTTGCCTTGACCCTGTCTATCTCCAGAGGATCTCATTTCTAGTCTATTCAGCTATTCTTATTTTCCATACCATATAGCAGGATAGATTTGTAATATATTTTGAGCATTTGTCTGCCTTGAATAAAACTGTACATTTTTATGTTTGATGGAGATGGTATAGAGCCGACCAAATATTAATAAGGATGTTGATATTAACATTCTGCTTCACTTCACACCTGTTTTTTGTTTCATTAATCTCTATGACATCTATTTTTGTATTGGTGGGGGGGGGGCATATCTTCATATTTGTTCTTTTGTGTTTGAGTGTTTTGATCTTCTCTGATTTCCGTGATAGAGATAGGAACAACACTTTCATAAGAGATAAGTCAATCACATGGTCAGTGCTCATATTTGCTTATGTGTCCAGATCACACACACACACACACACACACCCCAATTCCCAGCCATGTGCTTTTGCTGACACACTCCATCTTTGACAGGCTGGATCTTAGTTTGGTATAGGAGTTTTCCCTCTCTTAGGATGGACAGTGACAAGGGCTAACCCAGATCTTAGTTTGGTATAGGAGTTTTCCCTCTCTTAGGATGGACAGTGACAAGGGCTAACCCAGATCTTAGTTTGGTATAGGAGTTTTCCCTCTCTTAGGATGGACAGTGACAAGGGCTAACCCAGATCTTAGTTTGGTATAGGAGTTTTCCCTCTCTTAGGATGGACAGTGACAAGGGCTAACCCAGATCTTAGTTTGGTATAGGAGTTTTCCCTCTCTTAGGAAGGACAGTGACAAGGGCTAACCCAGATCTTAGTTTGGTATAGGAGTTTTCCCTCTCTTAGGAAGGACAGTGACAAGGGCTAACCCAGATCTTAGTTTGGTATAGGAGTTTTCCCTCTCTTAGGAAGGACAGTGACAAGGGCTAACCCAGATCTTAGTTTGGTATAGGAGTTTTCCCTCTCTTAGGATGGACAGTGACAAGGGCTAACCCAGATCTTAGTTTCTGTCTCGGTTATCTCTTTCTTGATGGAAACTGTTAGGCAGCAGTGTTTTGTTTTCTAAGACATCCTATCCTGTGGATAGAGCTTCTATCTATCTATCTATTGACCTTTCGAACCATAACCGGCCCATAGGGCGTAGACCAAGATACACCTTCTCCTATCTGAATTTTTTGTTCTAGCAGTTTTCTTTTAAAGATATTTTATCAAATCTCGCCATCTGTCTCTGTTCTGTGCAAGCAGCTCTATCTCATTGAGGGAGCCGATTCCTGCTGCTCTTGCCTCTCTCATCAATGTTCTTCTCAGTGTCTCCCTGGGTCTTCCTCTTTTTCTCTTACCTGTTGTTTCCGATATGAGGGCTTGCTTTGCTATTCGGTTATTATCTTTTCTCATCACATGTCCAACATATGACCATCGTCTTTTCTTTATTACTGAAGATATTAGTGGTTGATTGGCGATTTCTCTAATTTCCTTGTTTGTTTTGAATTCGTTCCACGCTATACCAAGTATTTTCCTTAGACATTTATTTTCGAATGCGTTCAACTTTGTTTCTGGATAGAGCTTGGCAGTTCTAAATTGTCCATTTTTTTAAAATGGCAAAACAGAAAGAAAGAGTTCTACAATTTTGATGACTAGTCTCTTATGAAAATATCAAGATGATGATTTTAACATTTTAGTAATCGATAGTTTTACTGCTACTATTGTTAATAGATTTCTGTGTGTTACAGAGAAGAATGAGACGCAATCATCACCATCACTACAGCAGGGATACAAGAGAAAAATACTACAAGTTGTAAGTAGGGATCTATTAGAAATAATAAAATAATTATGCAAAAAATTTTATGAACATTTATAATAGAGATTTTGTTGAGAAGCTCTCATCTTTATTGCATGCTTTTGTTTCTATCTTTTTCCTGATAAATTAATGTTAATGATAGCACAAAAGATTATATTTAAGAAATAATGTCAGCTGAAAGCGTCAGTTTGCCATTCATTATGTACAGGTTGGCTACTGAAATTACCAAAGTGCAAGGCAACAAGCTTACATCCTAGAGATATTTGTCTGATTTTTATTGGTCTAAATATTGGAGATATATAGAGCTGCTTGCACAGAACAGAGACAAATGGTGAGATTTGATAAAATATCTTTAAAAGAATTGAAAACTGCTAGAACAAAATTCCAGAAAAGAGAAGGAGTATCTTGGTCTACGCCCTATGGATCGGCTTCGGCTCGAAAGGTCAATAGATAGATAGATAGAAATATTGGAGATATTTGTCTGTGATTTTTATTGGTCTAAATATTGGAGATATTGGTCTGTGATTTTGTACACTTATGATTCAGGAAACAAAAGAATTTTGCATCAAATGTCATTTAATTCCATTTAGACTCAGTATGTGGGAGTTGCATTAGTGCAATACCAACCACAAGATCCACACAAATAAATGTGCAGAAGGTCTTGATCTTGATCCTTCTGGCATCGCTGAACGTCGCATATGACTTGAAATATTTGACCTTATCTAATGAGTCTATTCCTGCCAACCTTGTAATTGTTCTTTTTAGTGTCTCTCTAGATCTTCATTTTTTCCTGTATCCTAATGTTTCCATAGAAGAGCTTTTTTGAAATTCTTTTCTTGTCTATTTTCAACTTATGACCAACTTGTCTTGTTAATTATAGATGAGATTGTTGGTTGCATGGCAATTTCTCTTATATCTATATTATACTTGAATTCATATTCCATTGTACATAGAGTATTCTTCTTAGGCATTTGTCTTCAAAAGAATTTAGTTTTCTCTCAATTGCTTTTGTTGTTTTCCAGCTTTCACAAGTAGTTACGGGTTGATAATATGTTTCAATTGAATATTCTAAGTTTAGTTTTCTTGCTTAGTATTTTTGATTTCCATATTTGCAGAAAGTCTGCAAAAATAAAATTGTCACTAACACCTTCCTTATATTCCTTATATTTTTTTCTTTAATTTTGTGTGAGTTTACTGTTTATGTGATAAGGCCTGTAAAAAAAAGTAAAGTACCCCCGTCACGCCAAGTGGCGTATAGGGAAATATGGTGTTAGTGGCCCTATATTTTACAGACCTTCAGCACATGATTTTTGGGGTAATGTGGTCGGTATTACACCCGTGCTGATTTACTTTCCCAGAAAAAAATCCAATACCCATTTAAGGCTGGGTGAACCCGGAAGCTGTCGGTTGGGATCGAACCCTATCCCTTGTCCTTTGTAGTCCAGTTCACTAACCACTGAGCTATCGCGGCTCCCGATAAGGCCTATACTAATCCAATGCCCTAACCACCTTGTAACTGACACTCTTAGTTAGAGGTGCAACATCTAGAATGTATGTACTCATATAAGAATGCAGTTAACAACAGACAAGGAACACTTTGAGCCAGCCGTTTTCAATACTGACCGTTGCCAATTTGAATTAAGGACATCCAACATAATCAACTACCAAACCAAATGACACAGATGGTGTCATCAAATAGGCACTCTCATCATGTATTTTGGTTCACATGTTAGAATGTTTTTGGGAGACATAGAATAGTGTTCATCTGCAAAATGTTATTGATAGCTTCAGAGTGCAGGCCAAGGAGTGGAAGGATGAAATTTTGTGTTTATTATCATTCGTCATTGAGTACCGTCTCCACATTGAAGTTTGGCTACCATGGAATGCCATTCCGCTCTGTCTCTTGCTTTGATAGTGCAGTACTCATAAGCTGACTTGTCCATCTTTTGATGTTACTCATCCCTGTTAGGCCTCTGCCTCTTTTACCATTGTATTTTCCCTTCCAAGATTACTTTTAATAGGCTGCTGTGTCTTTTAACATGCCCTCTCATTTGTCTTGTTTGAATTGTGTTTAGCGGTTCGCTTTTAATTTTTAGTTGTTTTAAGAAAGACTTCACCATTTGTTTTATTTTCTTTCCATCTAATTTCTCCAATTCTTCTACAAATCCACATTTCAAAGGCTTCAATTTTCTGTTCTCTTGTCTAATGTCCTTTTTTCTACACCATGCAATAACATTGAGAATGTTATAACATTTTGCTATTCCTAGTTTTAATCCTGGTGTTATTTGTTTTGATGTCAGTATATTTTTCATGGTATTAAAATTGCTTTTTGCCTTTCCTATTTTTTGTTTATTTCAGTTTTATATATTCCATCACTAGTTATAATATGTTCATGGTAGTTGTAACATTAAACTGTCTCCAGGTCTGTTCCTACCACTTTGATATCCTGTTGTAAGTTTTGAGTGTTAGATTTGTTTTGTTATCATGGTTTTAGTCTTTTTGATGCACACACACACACACACATCTACATTTTTTGCTTGTCATGTTTATTGTTTTTAAAGTCATTGTAGTTCTTCAGGATTTTCTGCTAGTAATACATTATCATCACCATATTATTCCAATATTGTTTTTACCTGACATTTCTGCCATGTTTTTAAAGATTTGCTTAGTGTATATATTGAACAAGCTTGGTGATAGGATGCATCCTTGTCTAGTTAATCATCATCATATGCCATACCGGTTGGCGTAGGCGATCATCCCTCCACAATCTTCTACAGTGCATCGTATCAGTTCTGTTGTTGACTGTTTTCCATGCCATGACACCAAGCTATCCAGTATTTTGTCTCTTTGTCGTCCGCGATCTCTCTTTCCTTTTATTTTGCCAGTTGTAACCAAGTATTTCAACTTTCCTCTTCTCATGATGTGCCTGAAAAATGTTGATTGCTTCTTTCTGATGTTTTTTAAGAGCTCCATTTTTGTGTTGTCTAGTTAACACCTTACAAAAATGTGCATTATTGCATCACTGAATGAACAGAAAGAACTCAAGACAACCCATGCCTATTATAACTCCACTTGCATATTTCTAACAAATGAAGATGAGAGTGGTCAGAGTTTCTTTCAGGGGTGTATGACAACAAGTATGGGTGATAAATTAGCATTTGGGAATTAAATTCTTCAACTTACATTTATGAATTTTATATATAGGGAATATGGTGTTAGTGACCATAATTTTTTACAGATTTTTGGCACATGATTTTTGGGGTAATATGGTCTGTATTACGCCTGTGCTGCTTTACTTTCCCAAAAAAAATCCAGTACCCATTAAAGGCTGGGTGAACCTGGAAGCTGTCAATCAGGATCAAACTCGACCTCTTGTCCTTTGTAATCCACTTCACTAACCACTGAGCTATTGCGCTCCCTTTTTTGTTTAGTTTTTTGTGTAGCTGTCCAGGGAACTTTCAACATTCTATTGAGAAATCCCACCTCTGTGGCCTCTAATCATCTTTTCATTTGTTTGTATACTGTCCATGATTCACTTCCATGGGTCAGAATTGGCTCTATATAGAACCGATTAATTCGCTTTCTGACTTTGATTGACATAGACTTGTTGCAGAAGACATTTTTCATTTTCTGAAATGCTATTTTGGAATGAGCTTTTCTGCTTTTTAATGATTTCTGAACTGAAAACAAGCATCCATAAACAAGAAAGGACTGGAAAAAGCTTGCTGCAGTTATCAAATACTGCCCCAGTGACCCTGATTTTTGTTAACTATAACTATTTACATACGGAAGCTTTTTATCAATGCAACGGAAGATATTCTAGAGATAAGGTATTAGATTTCACCAATACCAAGATGATACAAGATAAATAAAAAGAATATGGTTTTATGACGGTTCACACTAATCAAATTTCGAGTGATGCTCTATCCGGCGAAACGTACGTGGCCGAAATCGGTATGGCACACAATGTGGTGAAACGTACGGTAAGAGTTAAAGAGGAAGAAAGGATTTTATTTTGTTTTACCATTTGAAACTTCCTGCTATGTGCAGACAGTGTTTATAAATATTTTAGTTTTGCAATCATTTGTTATGCTCTTTAAAAAAAACCATTATAATTAAATTTAAAAAAACTATTCATTATTTCATGAAAACAATTAAAAGTTGTTTCTTACTAACAGATACAAAGATGCTAAATCAAAGAGTGAAAAGAATGTTATAATGAGACTTGCTTCAAAGGTAATGTGTCTGCATGCTTGTTGTTTTCTTTCCTTTTAGTAAGGTATTTAATCCTCATTCTTTCCTCCCTATAAAAGACTGAAGCCACCAATCCTGGGATACAATTTCTTGTAGAAGATTGTTAAATTTATTTTTGAAAGAGCTAAAGGATTTCCTACAGAGAGTCCACAATCTGTGTCACAATTGAGAAATATTTAATTATTTCATAAATTTTGTAACATTTATCTTTGAAATGGCATACAATTTGTTAAAATCCATTTCAAATTAACTAAATTGTGTGGCGGCTTGGTGGTTTTGCGGTAAAACATCAGCCTCACTACATGAAGGTTCTGTGTTTGAATCCTGCCGCAGGCAATATAAATTATTTTCTTTTAATCCATGGTTCCTTTGTAGCTTTACCCTCTGATGTCTAGCTCTCTTGGTTAATGGAAAAAAACAGGCCATGTATGCACTTTGCACATGTTAAAAAACCCTTGGCAGTTTACATTTTAGAGGCTGGGTGAACTCTGGAGCCTTGTCAGCCTGAAAATATAAAACCTCCACATCTGGAAATTAAATCCAGACCTTTCTTATCTGGATGTTAGTGCACTAATCAATCAGCCACTGAGGTTATGGTGAAAGTAGCAAGGTCAAAATAAATTAGACAAAATGTTGCTTTTCACTCCATTATTAAATAATTATATTTGTTTGGTATCTATGCAACAAGGCTTTGTCCTTTTGAATTCATACATTGTACATAAAGTATTGTACATAAAATGCATATGTTCATGTAAATTACTACAATCCACACTTGCTCCCTGCTACTAGCTTTACTGCAGCACTGCAATTATTTGCCTGCTCCCCATTCATTTATACCCCAAAGGGGCACATGGTAAACATTAAACATTTAATTTGGGAAAGATTTGGTGGAGTTCATGTATTTTTTGTTGTTGACAGTTTTGCCTGGCAAATGGCTCTTTGCATTTTAGCTGCCAACAGTTATCTTCTTGAGCATGGTCTTATATTTTATCATTTCAAACTGATAGAACTAAGCTCTCAATATCACCTACTCTACACTCAGGCATGAGAGACCTAATGAGCTAATGGCAGTCAGCAACTGATAACTAATAACTGCAGGCTTCATCGGTAGACAATAAGAATTGACTAGGACATGCTACGCTTATATCTAAAAACAAGATGCTCAGCCTTTTTAAGCATGTAAGGATAAAGAGGAAAGATAAACTCAGTAATAAAAATGTGTCATGATTAAATCAGATGTGTTGACTGAAAAGGTTAAAATATTGCAACTGAATTTTAAACTGTAACTCATCACACACAATGCATTTTTTTTTTTAAAGTGAAGAAAAAAGATCAGGAACATTTTTGAATTTGAGGATTCAAGCTGGCTGTAATTTAATTGCTAAAAAGGCAATCATATGGCCTCAGATTTAAATGTTAAAGAAAAAAATATAATGAACTGTCTTTTATGGATTCATAGTATAATAATTATTAATTTTAATGACTGCGCCTTCATTAAGTATTTGAACAAATGAGAAACAAATGAACAAACATGTATTGCACATGTTTAAACATAACCAATAATAAAAATCCATAATTGAAACCATCAAGGAAGGAGAAAGAAAAGTAAGTATGAATCAAAAAGCTTGAGAATCATGGAGAAGTAAGGAGCTTTAGAAGGAACATTATTAGCTGGCCTGAGTAATATGTATATTTCCCTAGTTCGCATGCCAAAATATTTTTTTATTAATTAATTTTTATATAGACAATTATTTAATGCATTGCACTTAATTTTTATATAGACAATTATTTAATGCATTGTATTATTATAATATATATATATATATACAGCTAAAAAGACAAATAAGGGCATTCTTAAAGAGGCCAACACAAAAAGGGAGTTCCTAAAAAACATCATAGAGAAGCTATCAACATTTTTTGGGCACATCATTAGAAGAGGAAAGTTGGAATGCTTGGTTACAACTGGCAAAATAAAAGGATAGAGAAATCGCGAACGACAAAGAGAGAAGATACTAGATAGCTTGGTGCCATGGCATGGAAAACAGTCAACAATAAATTGATACAATGCACTGTGGGTAGGAGATTGTGGAAGGACATGATCGCCTACGCCAACTAGTATGGCACATTATGATAATATATATATCTCATAATTGCCTGCCGTTTCCACTTCGAAGGTTGGCTACTATGGAGTGCCATTCTGCTCTGTCTCTTGCCATGATGGTGCAGGTTGTCATAGGCTAACTTGTCCATCTTTTGATGTTACTCGTCCATGTTAGTCTTGGGCAACCCCTATCTCTTTTACCTTGTGTTTTCTCTTCCAAGATTACTTTTAGTAGGCTGCTGTGTCTTTTAATATGCCCCAAAAATCTCATTTGTCTTGTTAGAATTGTGTTTAGTAGTTCTCTATTCATTTTAGTTGTTTTAAGACTTTATCGTTTGTTTTCTTTTCTTTCCATCCAATTCTTTCTTATTCTATAAATTCACATTTCAAAGTCTTCAATTTTCTGTTCTGTTTTAGCAAAATTTGTCTTTATTACCTTGTGTTGTTCTACATTTATGTTTATCATCCATAGAATGACATTTCCCCGTGTCTCCTTGCAAGAATTATCTTGGAAGAATATTACTGGAATGATGTTGATCATGGAAGAGATCGAGAAAGGGGTGACAGCAGAAATTCTTGTAAGTAAAGTTACTGTACTCATATGAGGTGAGACAAAGGTCCTATGTTTATTGTGACCACTGACATGTGCCTTTTTTGTTATAATTTAAAAAAAGACATGTAGATACATAAAAATAGAAAGGGAAAAAATAATCTCATAACATTTTGGGGTGTGTAGGGAATATGATGTAGGCACAAATAAACACATTTTTTTGGGTAAATTTGGTTAACATTACACCAGTGCTGCCATACTTTCCAGAAAAATCTGGTATCTATTTAAGGAGAATACACTGTGTGCAATGAGATGAGTTCAAGACTAATATAGGGTAAAATAAATGGCAACACAACCAACAATCTCATCTACAATTAAGAAGAGAAGATGGACATATGCTGGACATATTTTAACAAGAGACAACAAAAGAATTTCAAAACATGGGAAATATCCGGATACAGAAAAAGAGGAAGACCCAGAGAGACACCGAAAAGGACACTATAAGAGAAGTTGGCACACATAGACTCATTGGATAAGATCAAACATATTACCCAGAATATTGATGTGTGGGTAAAAAACACTACAAGCCCTAATCAACATCCAGTGGTGCTGGAAAGATCAAGATTTAAGGTTGAATGAACCAAGAATTTGTCAATCGATTTCAACCCAAATTTTGACTCTCACTGGACCTGTATATAAAAATGGAGGTTATAAGTTAGTTTATGCAATTTATACAAACAAATATAAAGTTTTTAAAAAATATAAAATGCAACACATTTGTTAAAAATCCCAGAAATAAAAGACAAGTCTCATTATATACCAAACAGATTGGCCTTCATTAATTGGTTGTTACATGTTAATTAAATGTCTTGGGTAGTTACATTCATTTATTATACATAGTTATACTCTAATTCATTAGCTTATAGCTTTATTATTTAGTATCAGTTAAAAAGAAAATATGGACTAGATATGATATCAAAAAGACTAACACTATTATGATCATAAAAAAAAGAAAATACTCAAAACCCACAAGTGGATATCAAATTGAAGGAATAGAACTGGAGACAGTTCAGAACTACAACTACCTTGGACATACTATAACCAGTGATGGAAAATGTACAACTTAAATAAACAAAAGAATAGGTATGCAAAAGTAATTTTAATGCCATGAAAAATATACTAGCACCAAAACAAATAACACCAGGGCTAAAACTAAGAATAGCAACATGTTTTATCTTCTTAATATTCCTGCATGGTGCAGAAACATGGACATTAGACAAGAAAACAGAACAGAAAATTGAAGCATTTGAAATGTTGATTTATAGAAGAATAGGTAGAATTGGATGAAAAGAAAAGAAAACAAACGATGAAGTTAAAACAACTAAAAATGAAAAGAGAACTACTAAGCACAATTCAAAGAAGACAAATGTGATTTTTGGGGCCATGTTAAAAGACACAACAGCCTACTAAAAGTAATCCTGGAGGGGAAAATACAAGGTAAAAGAGGCAGAAACAGACCAATAATGGCATGGACGAGTAACATCAAAAGATGGACAAATCAGCCTATGACAACCTGCACCATCAAAGCAAGAGACAGAGCAGAATGGCGCTCCATGGTAGCCAACCTTCGTTGCGGAGACTGCACTCAATGATGATGATGATGATGAAAAATAAAGTGGCAATCACGAAATAACTCTGCATAAACTTCCTAATGTAAAGGTAAAGGTACAGTACGAGACTTGAACCGGCGTCTTAGCACGCGAGTATATACCCATATGTGCTCGGCCGCCTATCCAGAAATGTTCGGATATTTCTGTATAGTGTAGCCTCAAGCATCGAAACTCAGATGCGAAGCGACATTCCTCACCTTCCCAGGATAATATACCCTGGTACCCATTTCTGCCAACGGCTGGGTCGACCGTGGGGTATTTTTTTTTTTTATTCCAACCACGAGTACAATTCACACTGCTCCCAGCGGGAATTGAACACGGTTGTCCGAACGTCCCGAACTTCCTAATGTTTACTCATGAAGTTAAATTCAGTCAATGTTTAGTTTAAGTTACTGACATTGTAAAATTGTTTGTTTGAGAGTCTTTGCTATCCTTTTCCTGTCTTTTTAAACTTCTTTGAGGAGTTAGGCCACAAACAAAAGCCTACAATCTTTTCTGTGTTTGTCCTGAAATGGCACTTTAATGATTGTCGTATGAGCTTTATTTATGTTTATGAGAAACTTCTGTTAAAGATGTTTGTCAATTATCTTAACATGTTAATCATGTTATCAATGCTACAGTCAAACTTACTACATGCTCCGTTTCATTAAAATTTTTTTGGGGGGGGGGGGGGTGTCCTGATAAGGCTCTGAGGACCCAGCCTCTAAAAATTGGTACCAGAGAATTATATAGGAAGTGGAGGTAGCTTGACATGATACCAACCACATCACCCTAAAGTTTGCCATGGTCATTAACACCATATTCCGCATATAGCAAGGCGTGGAGCGAATCTTTACTTTTACTATTGTTAATCTGCTAGTCACAATATTTCCAGAAAGATTGCAATGTTATCAGTGTTATAGAATCCTCTGAATTAATAGACTTATACTATTTGATTTCAAAAGTATGTAAGCAGTCAGTGAAAGCACTAGGACTTGGAAGATATGCTCCCAAACTCCTCCAGCACACTAGATGGTTATGTAATTTGCAGGAGAAATGAAAAATAATATATATATATATATATAGGAAAAAAAATGGTATGGTTAAAGCTTTATGTAACAAGTGGACAACACAAACCGGAATGATGTTTCGGCACACTAGGCCTTACACAGGGACAAACATACAACACATGCACAAATATCCATTTAAAAATTTAAAAAATATAATAATTTCAAACTAGAAGAAATGAAAGGAAATTAAGAATAAAGTCTTCGCTGTGTGCTCTAATGTGGCAAGAACGGAAGTGCGCACGGGTTGCGTGTGCATGCACAAAAGTGAAAATGTGTGCACACAACATGCGGTAACAAAAGTTTCCAAGAATAGGTCCATGTGTATTAGAGCACACAGGGAAGACTTTACTTTACTTTCATTTCTCCTTCTAGTTCGAAATTATTTAATTTTTTTAATTATTTATTTTTTATTTTAAATAGATATTTGTACGTGTGTTGTATGCTTGTTCCTGTTGAAGGCCTATTGTGCTGAAGCATTGTTCTGGTTTGTGTTGTCCACTTGTTACATGAAGCTTTAACCATATCGTTTTTTAATATTTTTTTTTTCTGCTTATGTTTTTTTTCATTTCTCCTCACTATTAGCTTCACAATTTGATGCATCTCTTTGCCTTGACCCTATGTCATTTGCAGAAGCATACAAACAATAGCTGAAAGCAGCTTTCAATGTGCATAACTTTCAACACTTGGTTATGAATGTGGAGAACTACTAATTCTACAATCAACATAATTCTTCTTGTCTTCTTCTACATTTCAACTCCCTGTGGAGTATAGGTCTTCAATAAACACTTTCCAACCCATTCTGTTTATTACCATTCTTCTTTTTTTTTTTCTTTGACTTGTCCATATTTGTGAAGTTTTTGCAGTTTATTTTTCACAGTACAGTATAGCAAGCCATATGCCAAACTCTTCTTAGCTACAATCATCATCATCAAGCACCATGCCTGCTGGTGTAGATGATCATGTCTGTCCACAACTTTCGATCTCAACTGTTATTTATCATTTCTGTTGTTGACCTTCTGCCAAGTCATCAGCATAATTAGTAATAAATATTTGTTATAATATTTATATCAGTAAAAAAAAAAGTCAAGAGCCCCTGTCATGCCAAGTGGCATATACGGAATATGGTGTTAGTGACCATAAATTTTACAGACCTTCAGCACATGATTTTTGGGGTAATGCGGTAGGTATTACGCCCATGCCACTTTACTTTCCCAGAAAAAATCTGGTACCTATTTAAGGCTGGGTGAACCGGAAGCCTTCAGTTGGGATCGAACCCTACCTCTTGTCCTTTGTAGTCCATTTCACTAACGACTGAGCTATCATGACTCCCACATTTATATACTTAGGAATTAATGTTATTATTCAAAGCAGAAAAACTATACAAGATGCACATCACATATTCCTTAGAAGAAGCTCAATGAAGCTTTGAGCCTAATTTGCCTTGTGTTTTATGTTTTGAACCCAATTATAGCATATTTTGTTCAATCAACAGTACCTCCTGGCTTTATGACCGATTGTATCAGAGACATTGCTAAGCTTCCAAATCCAGAACTAGCGAGTGAAATTTATGAGGTGAATACATTTACATTTGGTAAACATTACATCACTCTTCTTTCCTTGTTTCTTTATTGATTTTTTTTTCTTTTGCAAACCACTTAACTCGCATCCATTTGTATGACAAAGGTCCCAGTGTGTGTCACTTTTGTGATTTTCACCTTCCTAACTAAGCTATAATTTCAAACTGGCATTTGAGACATTCATTTCCTTTCTTCTTCTTCTACCTTTTAGCTCCCAGTGGAGCATAGGTCTTCAACAAACACTTTCCAAGTCGTTCTGTTTTTTGCAATTCTTTTAAGATCATTCCATGTCTTCCCCATCATCTTCATCTCTGCTTCGATCTGTCTTCTCCAAGAATTCCTTGGTCTTTCTCTTTGTCTTTTCCCCTGGGGATTCCAAAAAAGGGCCTGTTGTGTAATACTCTCAGTTGGCTTCCGTAGTGTGTGTCCTATCCATCGCCATCGTCTTCGCTGTATTTCTTTATCCACTGGTATTTGACTGGTACATTTCCATAATTCCACGTTAGTGACTTTGTCCTGCCATTTCCATCCCTTTATTCTGTGCAAGCATCCATTAATGAAAGTCTGTACCTTCGTGATTGTCAATTTTGTTATTCTCCATGTTTCACAGCCATATAATAGAACCGACTTAACATTGGAGTTGAAAATTTTTATTTTTGTATTTAGCCTAATTTCTTTGGACTTCCATATGTTTCCCAGTGCAATGAAAGCTCCTCTTGCTTTTGATATCCTTATTTTGGTATCATTTTCTGTTCCTCCCTCTTTATCTATATTACTGCCCAGATATATATAAGATTGTACGTCTAGTAGAGGTATTTCTCCTAGTTTTATTTGGTTATTGCCAACTGCATTAATTCTCATAATGTTGGTCTTATCTCTATTAATCTTTAGTCCTAGCTGTTGTGATCTCTCATCTAATATACACATTTTATCTTGCATCTGTTGGTGGCTGTGTGATAGGAGAGCTATGTCATCAGCAAAGTCTAAATCATCAAGTTGTTTGGTCAGTGACCACTGGATCCCATTTCTGTTGTTTTGAGTTATTTTCATAATTCTATCTATGGCCAGTAGAAAGAGAAATGGAGACAGAAGGCATCCTTGCCTTACTCCTATTCTTATTTCAAATGCTTCTGTAAGCTGTCCTTCATGCACCACACTACATTTTGTTCCTTCATACATTGTTTTTATCAGGTTAATAAACTTTATGGGGATTCCG
Source organism: Megaustenia siamemsis (assembly GCA_032433765.1). NCBI lineage: Eukaryota > Metazoa > Mollusca > Gastropoda > Stylommatophora > Ariophantidae > Megaustenia > Megaustenia siamemsis. Next base: position 52,981,005 of record JAVIAB010000124.1, read on the forward strand.
TAATGACTCAGCAACTTCCAAAGCATTCTTCTGTCTAAACTATCAAATGCCTTTTCGTAATCTATGAATCCAATATAAAGTGGGGATTTTAGTTCTAAACTTTGTTCAACTATTATACGTAGAGTAGTTATTTGATCAGCACATGATCTGTTCTTCCTAAAACCTGCTTGTTCATCTCTCAAGTGTTTCTCTATAGCCTCTTTTAGTCTCTCCAGAATGATTCTGACTAATATTTTTCCTGGCACTGATAGTAGCATAATTCCCCTATAATTTGTGCACTCCTGTAAACTTCCTTTCTTTGGTAGTTTGATCATATAACCTTCTCTCCAGTCTTTAGGTATTTCTTCCCTCTCCAAATTTTATCCAATAGATTATGTAACTCTTTCCATCTCTCCATTTGTTCCCTTATATTACTAAGCAGATTTCCTTTCTTATCTTTGATAAAGGCGTTGATCTGTTTGTATTTTCCACCTAATTTCTTTGTGCTGTTGTACAGTTCTTTCATATTCCCTTTATTTGCTGCTTCTTCTGCCTCTTTAGCTAATTCATCTATATATTTCCTCTTATCCCTTTTAATGCATCTTCTCACTTCTTTGTTCACCTCTGTGTAAGCTTCCTGTGTCTTGGCTTTATTACTTCTTGTTTTGCTTTTATTTATGTCTGCTTTCTTGTTCTTTCTTTCTTTAATTTATCCAGGGTCTCTGCTGTCATCCATGCCTTATTCTGGCGTTCTCTTTTCCCCAGTGTTTCTTCGCATGTCTCTTTCCATATATTTTTTACCTGTTTCCAATGATCTTCTATATTTATTGTATTTTCTAGTTGTTGGAGGACTTGGTATTTGTTTGATATTGTGACTGCGAATTTATCTTTAATTCCTTGTTCTTTAAGAAATCCTACATTGAAATACTTTCTACCCTTATTCGTTGTAGTATACCTTTTTAATTTAATTTTAAGTTTGGCTAACAGAAGATGATGAACAGAAGCTATATCTGCCCCTCTATATACTTTTACATCCTGTAAGGATGACTTAAACTTTTTATTAATACATATGTGATCAATGTGATTTTCCGTTCTATGATCTGGTGACACCCATGTAGCTTTGTGTATTCTTTTATGTTGGAATATTGTTCCTCCTAGGCTCATTTGATTAAGGGCGCAGAAATTCACAAATATCTCTCCATTCTCGTTTATATCTCCAAGTCCATGTTTTCCCATAATCTCTTCGAAGCCTCTGTTGTCTGATCCTACCTTAGCATTTAGGTCTCCCATCAAGATTATAATATCCTTGGCTCGTCTTGTATCCATCTGACATTGTAGCTGTTTATAAAAATAATCTTTAACTGAGTCATCTTTATCGTTGGTTGGTGCATAGCATTGTATAATGTGTAATTTTATTTTGTTTTTGGTTGTTCTAAATGTGCTCTCACCAGTCTTGGTCCCACTGCCTCCCATTCTATTAGTGTCTTCTGTGCATTCTTTGATAGCATTATAGCTACCCCTTCGCTATGTTGTGCTCCTGGTTCCTGGTGTCCTGATGATAAAATCATCTCCCCTGTATTCAATTTTATTCTCTCCACTCCCAGCCATCTTGTTTCACACATTCCCAGAATATCTATCTTGTAGTTGGTCATTTCTGCTGCCACTTGTGCCGCTTTTCCCTGTTCGTTAAGGGTACGAACATTCCAGGTGCCAATTCTGGATGATTTCCTGGTAGACAAAGGGTGAGTCAGCAACCCGGACTCCTTATGGCTTTCTCCGGATTGCGTTATACGTCTCTTAGACAGAGAGCCCTTCTCTTTCCTGGTTGACGGATTAACTTTATCTTCTTTGACTTGTTCATGTTTGTGAAGTTTTTTCGGCTTATTTTTTTTACAGTATGGGATAGCCAGTCCCATGCCTAACCCTCCTTTCTCGCCTCTTACGAACATGCCTGGTAGGGTACAGCGCCGCTATTCTTTACTCCCCTTTCGGGCCCCGGCAGCGCACGGGCGCCATCATTTCCTGTCTTAGGAATCAATTAAACTTGGGTGTCATAAAAAAATGTTCAAAGGAATAGTGGTGGAATTCGAACCCAAGTCCTTCTTTTCCAGAGGCAGACATTTAACCTCCAGACTTACTTTCAATCATTTCATAACTTCATTATTTCTTTCTTCTCTCTCCGCCCAGTTCTTATTCTTCTATCAATCCACATTTTAATGGCTTCAACATTTTTTTTCAGTGGCAAAGGCAAAATTAGGTATCTTATTCTGTCGTAGATGATTTTTAAAGTATTTAATTTTTAAGGCAATTGGATTTCCAGGTTTCACATCTGAATGTTAGAACTAGTATCATACAAAAGTTGAGCAGTCTGAATTTCATATGGTTGCTAGGTGTATTTAATTTCTAAATACCTGTATGTTTTTTAAAGGCATGTGATACCATCATGATTTGGGTCATAATTTGAGCTGTTCTGTTTCCATCCCATGATATTTTGCTTCTAGGTGGGTAAAGTCAGTAACTTTTTCTAGGAATTATTTCATGTTTTATTAGTTATGTTGGTAAAATCCTTGAGTGTTTTTGTTTTCTGATGTTGATCTGGTTGGCTATTTGTTCTGCAGAATGAGTAGTCTTATCTATTTTATCTTGGGGCATTTGAGGTAAAATTCATACCTTCATTGAAATTATCTTAACCAGCTTTTGGAAGATACACCAGGGACCCTCACTTGTGATGCATAATTTTTGCACTTTAGAGATCTGCCTGTGTTATCAGGAAATAGAGTGGTGTACTAATGGATACTGTCTGAGTGCAATGATGTTGTTTCTATAGCAATATCAAATAACTAGAAACACACCAAAATAGTGACATTTAATAATTGGAAATGAGGTGGGATGGAAAATTTTCATTTGTATGTGCATGTATTATTTGTTTTTATTCTTAGCATTTCATTTTTTCCCCTGTTTTCCTTAATCATAGTTTATTTTGTAAAAACTCTCTATCATTTACTGTGTTAATAGTTTATTTAACATCTTATTTCAGACAATTGTGCTGGATAACTTTTATGGACCTGCAGTTGACAGTATCAAGAAGTATGTACAAAATTTGTCACTTTCTTCTTTTTTTATGTGCATGTAAAGAAATGAGTTCTTTGTTGAAATAAACTATATGTTGCTGTCACTTACTTGAGCACATTAGCATGGAACAGCAGTGAGCATAATAAATAATAATAATAAAGGTATAGAACAGCTCTAGGTGACAGTCAAACTCACTACAAGCACTTGTTGAATGTTGTACATACCAAGATGCAGACACAAGAAGGAGAAATAGTAGAGGTATCAAATTAATCTCTTCACTTTAGTGAAGATGTTATGACACTAATGGCTGCTGATATTTAAAGCTTTAAGTAAATTAAAATTGTAACTCTTTTCATACTGCGAGCCGAAAAAACTGACTTTAGTTACTGATGCGCATGAGGTAAGGAATCTAGAAGTGGACTGCAATCACACAATGCATTTTTATAAAATGCAACTTCTCAACACTTTAATATATACTTTTCTAATTAAAATCACAATACACTTTTAAACTATATTTAGTTCATGTTTTTTCTACAGATGCTGTGGTGCTGAATATGAGATGATTCTTAAAGCTCGCTGTAGAGAAGCAGGATTTTCATTTATTGGTATGGTTATCCTCTGTAATAGGAAATTCTTTATGCACTGCTTCACAGCTGGAGGCATCAGAAACGTACCCCAATCGAGCTAGTGTTTCAGCCCTTTAGCCCTCAACTGCATGTACATGTGGACAGGTGCCCACCAGCCTGCTGAACACATACTTCTGACTGCACTGAATATAGTAGACTGAGAAAAATCTATTGGCCCATAGATACAACACTACAGACAAAACTATACGGGCCACTGCAAAAATTACAAAAGACAGTAAAATTTATAAAGGAAATGACATTGCAGCTATAGACAATACTTCAGGCGAACGAAAGATAGATAGCCCTTTAGCTTCTTGACACTCTAAGGGAGGTTGGCCTGCCTGGGTCATGACTCCCAGGTGTTGATCTCCTGCTGCATTGAACTCTAAAATTATTAATATATATTTGGTACAAATAAGTACACTTACTCTACACATCACTCTGGTTAATCTACAGTCTCTACTTGGTGCATACTTACTTGTCTTAGCTTTAACACAGCGCAGCGCATACATTCTGTCTTTATTATTAACCCTTTATTGTGACACCTATCCCACAAGTCACTTCTCTACAACATCTTCGTAAAAATTAGGAACACGAGTTCTAAAAATAGTATTTTATTTGAACTTTTGCTATACAGCTGTGTGTTTATGCTAGAAGAAACACAGGAATCAAATGCAGTAATCATTTCATGGTATATGTTTAATTTTTGGCCTGGAATTCGACCGCATAGCACCGTGGCTACCAGAGGTGTTACGTTGTCTATTTGCACGTCGGTCATCAGTCTGTCAATCGAGCTGTATGTTTGGCTTCCTCTTAACTTAGTGTCTTTCACTGCCTACCCCATGTTGCAAATGTTTGTTTGACGTCTCATCAACATCTGAAGAAATTTCCACATCATAAGAGAAACAAAATAATAGAACATGAATTTTTTTTTTTTAATTGGCAAAAACTTATATTTAAAAAAACTACTGCCAAGTTTTTACGACACCTTTGTAATTTTTACGAAGTGCACATGTTTTTAACAAAAAAATCCAATACAGGGGTCACCACAAGCAATAATTAAGAAGGTTTAAGGGGTGGGAAATGTTTGCCCATGGCACACTGTTGAAATCCAAGAATTTGTATTTTTGAGTTCATCAATTTTATGAAAGTATCGTAATATAGGGTTATTGGTTATTAGGAAAATTTTTATTGAAAAGAGGATTCTTCTTTCATGTTCAGTTTCCAGAGCTCAGCAGTTTACACAGTAAGATAAGTCTTCCCTGATAATCTCACTTGTGCAATATGTCTTTATGATGTGTGCTCTGCAGTTTGCTACACACATTTTTGTGGATTAGGCTTCAGGTCTTAGATACCCGTATGGTTCATTTTTCTTCTAAACTGGCCAATTTTCAAGAATGGAACAGACAAAATAAATGCAATGCTGCTACAAAGCTAGTAGAAAGGAACAAATGGTGAAGTGTAACATACACTCCTACTGAGTATGGTGACAACTTTACCAACAAAGAAAAGAACAATACAAAATTTTTTATGTTTTGGCCTACAAATGACCTTTTTCAGAAAACAGGGACAACAGAAACAGACAACGAAATGAAGATATACTCTACTACAAGTTCTAATTTTTCAAGAAATTAGTTTTTTTTTTTTTTTTCATTTCACCAGGGGAAATCTTCGGCTGTCTGTGAAAATCATTTCTGCAGGCTCTTGACAAGACATTAAACAAACTCTAATCCTAAGATAACGGCGGACGAGAATAAAACCTACGGGGAACAATTCAGCGGGAACGGAACCTATGGGGAACATAATGGTCATGAATGGGCAAAATATCAGCATTGAACGAGCAACGTATGAGCTGGACTTGTTAATGGACAAAGTAGGTGTAAGATAGCCATTGCTAATGCGTTCGCCCTGGGCAATAAATCTGATTGAAACCGAGAAATAATTACCGCATCTCATACGGGTGCTGACTGGTGGATTTACCTGCTTACTGGGAAAATTCTAAATCCCAATTGTTTATGCTCCAATGATAAATTGAATGCTTATGCCATTTAACATCTGCAATAACACTCGGGATAAAAATAAAGTTCTACCAAGACGGGATTTCACTTTGGAAATCGCAGAACTCATGAATGCAAATTTGGTTGAAAGATATGACATCTTGAGTTTACAGTGAGATGTCTAAGAATCCATTTGATTCCAATCATTCTAATTTTGTTCTTCCTACACTGTGTCATTTTTCTGTGTTTTTGTAAAAAAAAAATTTCAAATATTATTTTGGCAAATTACACACTGTTTATGTGCGTAGTATTTTTTTACTACAGTAAGGTAAAAATGAGTCACAGATAGGTATTGCAATCTAGTATTAATTCACAATAAAACAATAAATGTTTACATTCTCTAACAATTTACTTAATTTTCTTGTTATCCATTCATACATCATATGTAGCAGTTAATTTCTTATTGTCATTCTTTTCACATTAAAAATATTTTATGCAGATGAAAATCAGATGAGAGATGGAGGCTATGATAAAACCCCTGATATTAAACTTCAAGCTCCAGTCAGTGAGTAATGCTTGCAATAATTTTTAGTGTTTCCTGAACTCTAATGTATTTATTTTTCTTTATTTCAAAGTTATGATTGTCAAAAAATTGTTTGAGCCATGTGTATATGGAGAATTTTAACATAGGTAAAGGTATTATTCCAAAATGTTTCACTCTCTTCCATGCATATGCACATCAGGACTAGGTTTGCCTAATCTCGGCATCATCATCATGTGTCATACCGGTTGGCGTAAGCGATCATATCCTTCCACAAACTTTTATCCACAGAACATCATATCAGTTCTGTTGTTGACTGTTTTCCATGCCATGACACCAAGCTATCCAGTATTTTCTCTCTTTGTTGTCCGCAATCTCTTTCCTTTTATTTTGCCAGTTGTAACCAAGTATTCCAACTTTCCTCTTATCATGATGTGCCCGAAAAATGTTGATTGTTTCTTCCTGATGTTTTTAGAAGCTCCCTTTTTGTGTTGGCCTCTTTGGGAATTTCCTCGTTGGTCTTTTTAACTGTCCAGGGAACTTTCAACATTCTTCTGAAAAATCCTGTCTCTGTGGCCTCTAATCGTCTTTTCATTTGTTTGTTTACTGTCCATGATTTGCTTTCATAGGTCAGAATTGGCTCTATATAACCGATGAACTCTCTTTCTCACTTCTATTGACATAGATTTGTTTACCTGATCTCAGTTTCTGTTAATTAGGTCAGAATTGAAAGCTTGTTACAGTGAATATGGAATAGGATCTTGCTTAACTATTTTGCTGATAATGACACCTGTGTTAGCTGTGTGTCACTCGTGCACTGTGTGTCTTTGAACTCTTAATTATTTTGTCTAAACTGATTGACTTTAGATTCCAACATTCGAGCATATTGACCCAATTCACATATTTCTTTATTTAACTGACATGAGCTTTGGCTCCATATCAATGATGCCACCACTGCCAGAGTATGTATCTTAAAAACAACACTTTGGGTTGTTCTGTATACTGTATTTTTAACACTACCTATTTATCTATCTATCTGTTGACGTTTCAAGCCTTGGCTGGTCCATAGGGTATAGACCCAGATACTCTTTCTCTTTTTCTAAATTTTCTTTCTAGCAGTCTCAATCCTTGCAAAGATCTTTTATCAAATCCCGCCATATGTCTCTGTTCTGTGCAAGCATCTCAATCTCATTGAGGGAGCCAATTCCTGCTGCCTTTGCCTCTCTGATCAATGTTCTTTTCAGTGTCTCTCTGGGTTTGGCCTCTTTTCCTCCTACCTGTTTTCCAACCGAGTGTTTGCATTGTTATTCAGTTATTTTTAACACTGCTACCATATATTTCAAGATAATTGATTATTTCAAGTTCTTATAGGAAGGGACTTTATGATTACACTTACTGTGTTAATGTACATCAACATTTTAGAAGTGATATGTTACTATGTTCTTCCTGTCTTGATGTACAATTTTATGACAAAGATCATTTGCTACTCTACTATGTTTCTTCCTGCTTCAGTATCCTTTCACATGATAGAGACTAATATTACTATGTTCTTCCTGTCTTGATGTACAATTTTATGACAAAGATCATTTGCTACTCTACTATGTTTCTTCCTGCTTCAGTATCCTTTCATATGATAGAGACTAATATTACTATGTTCCTCCTGTCTCAATGTCCATTAACAATATAGTGGTCATATGCTACCGTGCTCTTCCTTTATTCAGAGAAACCTTAGAAACAATTTATTGAGTTGAAACACCTGCTTTGCTATTAGCCATGTACTATTTCAATTTTAGGCCCACCTTTTCTCTGCACTACATTCTGTAGTCTCTGTGAAGTATGGTGAGCTTTTTCCACTTCTCTCCTGTCATACAAATAATTTTACCAGCAATTACCTGATCAAATGCTCTTTCTTTTTTTAGTTTCTTTCATAACATTCCTCTTATGATTCTTTATTACTGTTAAGAAATAATTATGTAGTTCGCCGTAGTATGTGAATTTTCCAGCTTTATTAAAACATCAAACTTTTTTTTGACAAAATTACCATAACTTCAGCATGTGTCTCTTCTCTAGCCAGGCCAACTGCCTCCTGTGTTCACCATGGTGGTTGCTGGTGTGTGCAACTATCAAATAGCTGATAAATTCTGTTAAATTATGTTAGCACTGAGACATGTGGCTTGGCTCTGGACAAAAAGGACATCGCAAACTTTGATCTTTATTGCTTAATAGGAGGATGATGTATATATTGAGATACTGATGGGTCTAAAGGTGGAAAAGGGGGCTGATCAAACTGGAGTGCTTCATGGTAAAATCGTATGTATCTACAAACAACACCGTACATGAACAGTCAGTCTGCATGAGTTTTGAGAAATGCTAGGACGGCCAGTGGAGCAGTTATGGAGATGCCCCTACTGCAAATGAAACTGATTTTTAGGAATAGAATAGAGCTAAATAATTTGTTTGTAATTGCTTTGTCAAAGCTAGAATTGTTTTTTTTCTTCAATTAAAATTGACATTTGAAATGATGGAGTTATTTACTGGAGTGATCTTTTCATTTTCACAGTGATCAACTGCAGGGTAGTAAACTGGATTGAGAGCAAGGCTTCCTTTGGTGATCCAATCAATCATCAACAATACATGATTGACCAATATCTGCCATACAAAAACAGGTATTTCTTCTACAGTGCTCCATAACATATATATATATATGGTTTTTTTGCTTAAATATGATTATCACATTTTTAAAAAAATCATTTTAATTATTTTTTTTGGGGGGGTGGGTACAGCTTCTACACCTTTATACAAAATATTTAATACTTAGTTCACAGATTTACTTTATTACCAACTTTAATCAATTTTGTTTTTCCAGGTTTGGTCCAGGAGCTGTGATTTATTGGTTTGGCTTTGTAAAGGAGCTTGCAGAGACTGGTGACAGAGGTATTCTACTATTGAGCAATTTTCCTGAAGGGCAGCAGATCACCCACTTAAAAGATGTGCATAGGCAGGAAAAGGATTCCATGAACTTTCATTTTCAGTTTGATACAAGTGTTGAAGCAGATTGTGATCTTTATCCTGACCTGAGCTGTGATAAGAAAGATACATTTTATAACTATGTTGATCCAATGTTTGATTCTGATGAAGAAGTGAATGTAGCAAACATGAAACTGAATTCTGATTGTTCGAATGTGTCTTCAGAAAGCAATACATCTGCGGTTAAGAATTGTGAGAATAATTATGACAATGCTACATACTTGTGTTCGCAAGAAAATGTGTTGGGTAGATTGAGTTTAGATAATGCTCATATTAGTAAAAACACTGACATTGAAAAGTCTGGTGTGAGTGAATCATGTGAGAATACAATGCAAGGACTTGTTAATTCAATATATGGTGAGAGTAACCAGTTAGCTTGTGAAGGTATTTCTTACATATGTCATGTAAATAATACACTTGAGGGTGCTGAAGTTACTGTTACTGGCAGTAACACATCACAACATTCAAGAAATAATAGAGATATCTGTAAGAGTGTGAACAGCAGTGATATTCCATTTGTTAAAGAGGAATTGACTGATTCATTGGTTGCTTACTCTTGTGATAGACAATCCAGCTGTGACACTTTAGGTGTTACTCATGATCACAGCAGTTTGTCTTGTTCAGCATCAACTGTTAGGACTAACTACCAGGAGATTTGCTGCCCTGAACTCTCGTTGGACCATTTGAGGGTATCCAGTGAGGATTCTACAACTGCAGTAGAAGAGATTAGTGCAGAGCACTCTGACAAACAAGCAAAAATTAAATCTGCATTTTCCAGAGATTCTAGAAAGAAAAGTAAGAAAAAGAATAAAAAAAAGAAATAGTTAAACTGCATAATTTTTCATTTATAATTATATATTTCTGGTCATTTTAGGTATTTTTGTGATTTTTGAGGTGTGATTAATAAATACAGTCACCAAATAATGTTTACTTAACATTATCTGATTTGCCCACAAGAATGTATAAAACAAATTATTGTTTTTAATAAACAGCGTAAATGTGTTATTTGCTTGCTTAATTTTTTTAGCATATTATTAGCACATTAACATAGTGCTAAACATTATATTTTTTGCATTGTGTGTTGCTACAGACATGGAGAGGGAGTAATCTCTGCCAGACTGATGTTTATCCAAGAAACTACATAAAGACTGTAATTACAAAGTGGGAGTAATTGGTAAAGGCCATCAATGTTTCCTCAATAACACTAAAAGTTATTGGTTTCAAAAGGAAGAAAAGGTTACAGCAAAAACTGTCTGGAATGTTTCATTTTAGTATGACAGAAAATTACGCACATAACCTTTTTTTTTAATTACATAATCAAAGAATGACAATATAATAAAATCATCATCATTGAGTGCCGTCTCCACAATGAAGGGTGGCTACCATGGAGCACCATTCTGCTCTGTCTCTTGCTTTGATGATGCAGGTTGTCATAGGCCGATTTGTCCATATTTTGATGTTGCTCATCCATGTTAGACTTGGTCTGCCTCTGCTACCTTGTATTTTCCCTCCAGGATTACTTTTAGTAGGCTATTGTGTCTTTTAGCATGGCCCAAAAATCACATTTGTCTTGTTTGAATTGTGCTTAGTTGATCTCTTTTCATTTTTAGTTGTATTTACTTAATATAATAAAAACAAGGACTTAACAAGGTTCTCCTCTGTTTGTGTTCAATTGATAATTACTCCTATTCGTTGTCTGCTCTCAAATGGACATTATTTTGTGGTTTACAGCAAGTTGTAATATCTGTACTTTTGGGCCCAACACATCTGACTTCAGCACAACTAGGCATTGAAATGTTTTTCTTCGTTTTGTTGACAAAATGTTTGCTTGGGTGTGCAGTGAGAGCAGTTGCCTCCCAAAGTTATCCACTTAAATGTAGCTGATGTGGTGGTATTTACCTGACACATATTTTAAGGAGTGGTTTTGGTACACTCTAGAAAACTACTTCGTGCGCCAGCTTTTACTTCTGATGAAGTCCCTAGAGACTAGGAATTTAATTTTGCGTGTTAATCCATTTTTCCTGGCAGCCGTGTGCAGAGGGGTCCCTCGCCACTCAGGCAGATAACTCTGACTTCGGAGGTACTCATATTTTTTCCATCTATGAGTAAATGACGTTTCCAGCTGGGCCTCGCTGCTGAGACCAGTGGTGGTTGCCGCAGAGAGAAATCATATTTAAGGTGTGCTTCATCACTGTGTACCATTGCTATCTATAATTATCTTGTGCAATAAAACATAAATGGTGATGATACATGTACTTGACAACTTGTCTTGTATTGCACAGTTTCACATTTATTTCTCCTTTGTGGTTAGCTTGACAATGATGCTCCCTCCACAGCTATGAAACAGCACTTCTACTTCTTTTACCTTTCAGCGCCCTGTGGAGCATAGGTTTTCAACAAACACTTTGCAAGCCATTCTGTTTCTTGCCATTCTTTTAAGTTCATTCCATGTCTTCCTCATCATCTTCATCTCTGCTTCCACCTGTCTTCTCCAAGAATATTTTGATCTTCCTTTTTGTCTTTTTCTTCAAGGATTACAGAAAAGGGCATGTTGTAAACAGCACCAGTATTTTAAAATAAACAGTTTCGTTTTTTATTTGCGCACAGCAGCTTTGTATCCCTAGCGAAGTCCCAAGGCACTGTGTGGATATCATCACTTACTCCTATTTTCCCCACACTGGCAGCCGTGTGCTCAAGTATCCCTTGCCCTACAGGCAGATATTCTCCGACTTTGGAGGTACTTACATTTTTTAGCGTTTGAGAGTTTTGACGTCTTGTATAGATTTTTTTCCCTTATCTGATATTCTCCGACTTTGGAGGTACTTAAATTTTTTAGCGTTTGAGAGTTTTGACGTCTTGGATAGATTTTTTTCCCTTAGGCACTGGCCATTTTTGGCCTACTCTTTTCGATCTCCAACTGCTAGAGGTTATTTAACATGCTCAGAATACAAATTGACACTGTTTTTTACTGTTATCAGAGAGGACTATACATCAGAACTCACTATCCACAGACCGGGGGGTCGGAGTAAAGCCACAAAAAAACCATAGGTTCGAATTTTTTTTTTTAAATCCCCACCTACAGTGAGAATTGAACCCAAGACCTTCTTGTCCTGAGACCAAAATCTTACCTCTGGACCCTCTGCCTCCATTAACCTAAAAATGTTAATACATCTTTGTTTATGGCCAGCTGTAAATGTTATGAGTGTGAATTTACTTCTAAAGATTTTAACGATGTTTAAGTTACACATTGTACAGTCAACATCAAACTCAGGTATATTGTAGATTTGTAGTTGATCTGACTGATATCGGAGAGACAATCAGATAATCTTCATGCGAAAAAGAATTCATAGATCATGTTCATTGCATTAGCAGTTATTTGCCTCCACAACCATATACATGTAGAAGTAAGTTTTGAGATTGCAGTGTCTTTAATATCAGACAGAATATCTCATCTGGTGTGTCAACGTTTGTGTAACAAAGGAGTTTTTATGTTCCCATTATTTTTAACCACTTTATGATGAGGCTCTGACTTTATAAGCCGTTATAAAAAAGTGGCATTCTGAAGTTATAGGTCATTATGAAACAGTGGAGTTCTAAAATGATAAGACGTTATTAAACAGTGGAGTTCTGAAAATACAAGTAATTTCCAAATAGTGGAGTTTTAATATTATAAGTCATTATAAAACAGTGAAATCCACATTAAAAATAGATTGTCAAAATACATACTACTCCTGGCAGTTGTTGCTGCCAATAACACACTACAGTGTTTGAGATTTAGTAGGTCTATCTGCAAAATTGTGTTGATTAATGGATAAGTGAAAGTAGTTTTCATGTAGGAGTGCCTAGGCCAGCAGTTAACAAATATAGTTTAGAAAATAAGAGTCTATTTTATATTCTAAAAATTAAATCTGCTATGTAATTCAGTTTTAAAAATTACATTTTTTTTTAAATAGTAAAAAAAAAAAAAGAATGTACGTACAAAACAACATAGTACGTAAGCTTATATTAATTTTAATTAAAATTCCCATCAGTGGAGAAGCTTTGTCAAAAGATGTTTTTCCTTGTTAAGAGGTTTATAGCTGAGCTTTCAGTAGCAATCTTACCACTAAAGTCAGTCGTGCCACAGATTTTTTTAGCGTTGAGATCAAACCAAATGTGATATCATCATTAAGTAGCCTGTCCAGATGTTGACATTACTCTTATGACTGCCAGTCTGGATGTTTTTTTATCTTGTGTTGCTTGTCTCAGCATGTGTGGTTTCTAGGAAGTCCTTGATGTCTTAGTTCTATCATTTCTTTGCTTTCCAAGAATTATACCTTCCATTTTTTTTATCTTCTTTATTATAAGAGCTTACCAAAGATGAAAATGGTAGGCATCTAATGTTACTTAGAAAGCAATGACAAACTAGCAACCAAATAGGGGGTCAGAGTGGTCTTGATGTCTTCTTTTCAATAACTGTTTTACAATGTCTTCAAAAATAGTCTGGTTTTTTTTTATGTATGTTGCTGTGATTGAGAGTTCCTTGGGACTTCTAAACAGCTTGGCTTGGACATGCATTTCTGTTGGCTGGTGTTCCTTCCATAACTGCCTGAACAAGTTACAGCCCTGTAGTATGTGTTTGGCTGTCTTTCTTGCGTATTTATATGTACACTCGGGGGACTCGGTCTCGAGGCTAGACAGTTGTGAGCTCAAATCTCTGCTGCACCAGTTGGGATTTTTATTTGTGATTTATCTCTGCAGCAACCACCCCTGGTCTCAGCAGCGAGGTCCGACTTGAACCCTGTGCTCGCAGCTACCAAGGAAAAATGAATTAATACGCAAAATTCAGTTCCTAACTGACTTTGTCAGAGGTGAAAGCTGGCAAATGCACCCAAAAAAATGTACATTTGAGTGATGGAACTAATCTCGGCCTGTACAAATGATTTTTTAGTCTTTTGTGTCTCGTTCTGAGGTAGGTGGAGTAGGATAACTTGTTCTGCTCATTCAATGCAGTAATAGATTTCCTTTTCTTGGTCAATCTTCTTCTTAACTTTGATGAGAGTCTTATTTTCTTGGAATGTAATTATTTGTTCTGTCTGTACTTGTGTTGGTCCTTCTTTTACCAGTATTACTCACTCACTCATTTCCTGATATGCCACAGTGTGGTATCCATTGCTGTACTACTCTTTACATCATCAATACCCTCTGGGAAGTGGGAAGGACACAGGACTTCGACAGCCACTTTTTCGGATGAAAGAGATGGGAGTTAAGATGGGCACAGCCAGAAACGAGAAACTTTGTGGACGTGTAAGAAGACTAATCAACCAACACAGAACTGGAGTTGTCAGTCCCTGGACACTGCGAGACTTGCTGAGGAGGGGATCTGAGAACCTATGGACATGTTTAGAGTGCAATGATGATGACCAGCAAATAACTCAATAATTACTATTTTCTTGGTTTTCATTTCACTTAGTGCTTTTCTAATTCAAGTAATTTGGCTACATTGAGGACCTGCAGAACTGACGTTGCGTCAGTAAGGAATACTACCTGCTGATACTGACTTTCTGATTGATTTATTAAATGATATGATCTAGAGGTAAGATGTTTGTCTCTGGCAAAGAATTTCCTGCATTTGAATCTTGCTACAAGTGGTGGAAATTTTTAACTTTGAATTTGTGGTTTCTTTTTAGCTGTACCTTTCTCTGGGTAGTGAGGACTGATGTCTAGGCCTCTCAGATACCAGCAAAACAAAGGAGTTCCCTGTGCACATTAAAGAGCCCTTGGCAATTAAAAAAGTCAAACAGAGTAAGTCAAATGACCACTGCCCGTTTCAAACTGTCAGTAAAAAAATATACATGAGACTAAAAAAAAAATTTAATAGTTGGACCTTTGAAGTCTGAGATATAGTATCTATATGGTGAGGGTCACCCATTCACACTGAAGAACACTAAGCTGAAGATATAAATGTTTACTGAGAAGAAAACTGATATTCACACAAAATTCAGTCCCTGAAAAAGTTCACAAGCCTACAGGGGACTCATCCAAGGTTCAATATTGTGAACTCAAAACAAACAGACGAAGAAAAACCCAAGTATATATTAACAAGAAAATTGTTACTGCCAAAAAGAATGAAACAAAGAAAACATTTTTATTGATGAGGCCATCATCATCAGGTTACATGTCCTTTACAGAACAATGCATTCACCACAGCCCGTCTGAAAGAATCTGTCTCTTGCCAGATCTCCCACTTCTATTATCATATTCAAGGTCTCTTTAATTTCTTGAAACCACCTTCTTGTGGGAGGGGTGGTGTTTGCTCTTGACACCACCAAAAGATAAATGAAGCGTTCATAGACTCTCTTTCATCAGATGCTGTGGTTACTGAATGACAGAAACGTACCTGATTCCGGTAAACTTCAGTTTGAAACCACTGCACTATTGCACTTAGCCTCAGATGGTAGGTGTACAACAGAAGAGAGATGCAGAATGGCTCAGGCAAAAGCATCTGTTCAAAAATTGAGGAAGATATTGTACATTCCATTTTTGACTATAGAAACAAGAAAAAGAGTTCTTAAATGTTATGTAGAGCCAGTCTTTACATATGGATGTGAATCATGGACAATAGGACAACAGACAAGAAAATCACTGGAGTCTGTAGAAATGTGGTTTTACAGAAGAATGTTGAGAATACCATGGACAGCTAAGAAGAGTAATGAAAACGTTCTGAAAGAGGCCAAAGCAAAAAGAGAGCTAATTTCCAATTTAAGGAGGAAACAATCATCATTTTTTGGCCATGTAATGAGAAGGGAACAGCTGGAATATATTGTAACAACTGGAAAAATTGAGGGACGAAGAGATAGAGGGAAGCAAACAGAAAAGATACCAGACAGCTTAAGAGAATGGCTTGGCAGAGGGTCAACAACAGAAATGATAAATAACTGTCGAGATGGAAAGTTGTGGAGAGACATGATCACCTACGCCAGCAGGCCCGGTGCTTGATGATGATGATGCACTATTGAGTCCAAGGCCACACCTACACGCCCCCCCCCCCCTTTTTCCACAAAGCACAAAGTTAGTTTTGAGTGGAACCAAGTTCCATGTGGTATAACTGGGTTGGAGGGAGGTGAATTGTAGATGCAGGACCAGAGCCCACCGATGTGAGGTACACGCCATGGTCCTCATTCACTCACCCTCTCTCTTGAGTGAGTGTCCTTTTTTTTGTGAGTGTCATTTTTTTCTGTCTTAATACTACCTCTATAGGAACCCCCTGTAGACAGGGTTGAGATTGCAGATCCTAAATCGCCTTTGAGACCCCCTAGTGGCACACACGGAAGACCGGCAGCCTCAGTTTGATGGGAAGACCACCTTGTTCTGTTCACACCAGGCTTGAGGTATATCGCACAGACACATCTGGCCCAGAACGTGGTGATCCTCTATCAACACAAACAGCCTACTATACCCCTGAAAGAGCGGAGCACGTGCCAGTAGACAGTAGGTGGTGGGGAATTGGCTGATGTGAATCCTGCCTGACTCCATGCCTTGGAGGAATGAACACATGGATAAACATCATGTTGGCCGAGGCAGAGCCTCTTGTCTGCCAAGGAGGGAAGTTGCAAGCCGATGAGGTGAGTGCTAATTTCATCCTGGGGTGGGAAGATAGTCCGCAGGCCCTGCAGATTGACAATACTATGCACACAAATACAACAATTCTGGATCCATAACAACAACAAACCACTTTATTCTTGGTCTCACATTGATGCATCTCTTACAGGATCCATGTTTTAGTTATTGTACTTTCCAAACTGTTGTGTCTTTTTATGTGGCCATAGTATTTTAATTTCCTTTGCAGAATAGTGTTTATAAACCAGTTCTTTTTAATGTTTAAGTCTTTTAGTAAGTCTTCATTGCTCTTTTTCATTATCCGAGGATTATATATTAAGGATTTTTCTGTATCATTTTGTTTCAAATGATTCAATTTTATTTCTGGTTTGCGAGATTGCCCATGATCCATAACCATATGTTGTTATCAGGAAGATACATGCTTTCAGTAATTTTACTGCCATGCTGATATTTTGCCACATGTTCTTCATAGCGTTTAATTTTTGTGTTGCTATTGCTAATCTTCTTTTGATCTCTTTCTGACAGTCTCCAGTTATTGTTACTACAGATCCCAGGTATTTATGGTTTGTTACAGTTTCAAGTTCCTCACTGTTGATGATTTTAGGTTGGCTGTTTGCTTTGTCAAAGGACAAAGGCCCATTGATGAAGCCCTCAGGTCAGGAAAATGCACAATTACTAGAGAAGAGGGTGACTCTGAAGTGAGTGCAGATAAAAGTGATAGTTCGGAACTCCGAAGGCAGTAATATGACATTACCTGCTAAAATTAGAAGCATGAGCTACATTGAGAAACAGTCCCTTTTTTGGAACCCCAGGGAAAAAGACAAAGAGGAAGACTGAGATATTCTTGGAGAAGACAGATGGAGGCAGAGATGAAGATGATGGGGAAGACGGGTGATCTTAAAAGAATAGCAAAAAACAGAACGGCTTGAAAAGTGTTTGTTGAAGACCTAAGCTCCACAGGGAGCTGAAAGGTAGAAGAAGAAGAAGACTAGAGAAGAGGGTGACTGGAGTGAGTGCAGATAAGTGATAGTGGTCTAACTATCTATTATGAACTCTGAAGGCAATAATGTGACGTTACCTGCTAAAATTAGAAGCATGAGCTACATTGAGAAACAGTGCAACTAAATGTTCACCAATTTGGCATCAAACAAAAAAGAAGTTACACTAATTTCATATAACAACACAGTAAGACATATTCATGCAGTGGTAAGCATGTTGTTTTTATTTATATTGGAGATGACACTTTTGTAAAGTAATTCCTTTAAAAGCTAACATTAAAAGTATTTAACAGGTTGTTAAACGGCACGATCTAATTGACTAGGAAGTTATAATTTGAAAGGTCATTTTATAATGACTCTTCAAGACGTCATTTAATAATCCTGTTTGCTGCCTGGTAACAGTCTTTGGTAAAGCAGAATTGCCAATGAGGTTAGGATTGCCATATTTCCCACAGAGATGGGGTTTGTTGATATAGAAGACCTAGTACCAGGAAAGGACAAGTTCAAATTTATTCAACAGAACCTCATAAATCAAGAAAGTCATTGAAACACATCCACACCATTAACCAGGGTCTAAGAGATGGCAGCTCACAATGACTCCATGATGTTAGATCAACCTCTCTTAGGAAAAAATTAACAATTGGTTGAAAGTTGATATGGTGTGTTTAATATATGTGACACTTGTAATGTTCTTTACAAGTTCAGCTGAGATTTATCTGTGGAATATACACAAAGAATTATAGCCTTTATTGAAATAAAGTTTTAAATATATAAATCTCACACAAATTGTGAATAAAGTTCAATTCTTTGGATTTATATGAATAACTCAGAATACAGTAAACATAAATCAAGATGAAGTAATTATCAATATATTTTAATGTGAAGACACCCTTACAAATAATACTGATTCACAACAACAATGCACTTATTTGCTGACTAGGTGGTCTATGTTCACTTACAAACTGTGGTGCATTCTTTTTTAACAAATGCTGCTTTCGGATATGCCCATCTTCAAAAAAATGTGTATCAAGATTTTTTCAACAATGACAATGGATGAAACATAACCATAATATCTATCTATTTATCTATCTATTGTCCTTTCGAGGCGAAGACGGCACATAGGGCAGAATTACATCCTCGAAAACAGAAACCTTGCGTGCCAAAATGGCACATATTGCAGAGATCACTGCTTCTAAAATCGATGGTTCTGTTCCCATAGCAATGCTTTTTACAATGACAGCTTGTCAAGCCATCGGTCAATCTCCTTAGTCGCCTCTTATGACATGCCTGGAAGGCCACAGTTTCACTATTCTTTACTTCCCACATAATGAGGCCCCGGTAACACACGGAGATAATATCTACTGAACAATTAATTTCTAGTCATGACTTTCACTCTGCATTTTCAAATTATTTTATTACTTTTAAAATTGTGTATAGTTTTATAAAAGATAAAAAAAATTGGTTTGCACATTAATGAATGAACAATTACAGAAATGTGAAAAAATATATTATTATTATATAGCATATAAAGTATGGCTCTTGGTAGCAAATGAGTTGCAGTTTTTTTTTTAAATAACAATTGTTGGCTGTTTAATTGATGATAAAACCAAATTATGAGCTTCCTGGTGTTTTTCTTTCTTTTAGAAATCAAAATGGCATTATAGTGGTTTCTGATGTTAGGTTGGGACAGAGTTAAAGGCAGCTAGATAGAGCAGAGTTAAACTCACTCTGATTCAGTCTTTTGTATGAGAATGTAGACTGAAGCATTTGCTTCTGCCTTCAAGTAATTTTTTAAAAAAGTGAATTTGCCAATTATCATGACAGACTCTCAACCAATGCTTCAAAAGGTACAGGACTCATGTCTTCAGCAAGGATAGATCACATATACTAAAGTTTCAAATCTTGAAAAACTGGTATGAACATACTGTCTAGATCATGTAGGGGTTCCAGGCAGTGAAAAAGTTGACAGGCTAACATTAGATGCACCTGTGGTGGTGATAATAGGGCACATGAGCAACCATATTGAAGGTCTACAACAATTGTGTCAAAAATCAACAAGGTGATCTTGAAACTGCAAAAATTTGAAATACAACATCCAACAAGTAGGACAACAAACTGCAAGAGGAACCTGCTGAGACCAGGGATGGTTGCCGCAGAGAGAAATCATAAATAAAAATCCCAACCGGTGTAGCCGAGATTTGAACCCACAACCTCTCTGTCCCGAGGCCGGCGTCTTGCCTCGAGACCAACCAGTCCCCCATGGACTTGGAATGTGAGGAAACTGCAACAAGGAACACTTTTCATGCATATCCTGCAATGGTTCCTGCCGCCTATCCACCATATACCGGAAGTTCACGTCCTCCCGAAAGTGATGATCGTCATATTTCTTTAAAAATGTATAGCGCTTGATGATGTTAGGCCATCGTTGTTGACTCCAATAGCGTACGGCCGGTCTAGGGATTTACGATGAGCCATTACGATGACGTAGCACACATAATAATGTCTGAAGCACTGTAATGACGCGCCCTTTAGAATAGATTATCCCCGTCGCACAAACAACGGACCGTAAGATTATTCCCGGCGTACGACATCGTTTTATCGGTGCAAATGTAATAAGTAGATCATCATCTTGACTTTAACGCATAGGAGTGCAGTGGTGAACCGAAATTAATCAGACACCGAATGCACTTTCTGCAGCGATCGAGAGAACGTGGACTAAATCCGCCATCTTAGAAACGGAAGTCCTCCTTTATGGATCTTAAAATAATCTCACTATAAATATTAAACAAATCTGGTGACAGCACGCAACCTTGTATAACACCATGTTTTATTTGTTGAAATATTCCAAATTGATTTCCAGTTCTTATGGCCGCTATTTGTTGCCAGTACATATTCTTTATTATTCTAAGATCTTTGCTGTCTACGTTTATGCCTTCTAAAATAATTGTAAATATAAACTCTTAAATAATTCAAACCTCTTAGGTCAATTAGTTGGTGAGGCACATCGTCATCTATGCCAGTTAGCATAGTCATTTATTTATTAAAAACATAATACTCACTGTGTATTTTGGGGAAATGACGTTGTTGTCTGCGCCGAGGTTTAACAGGAATGAAGACGCAGCGTTCGTTAATTTCCACTTGGGTCCCACTCTGCCCAAAGATGTCGCTGCTCATCTCGTCCTGATAACGTTCAATATGAGCTCGCTGTTTGCGGCACCAGTCTTGTTCCTTCATCCTTTCAACAGCGCACCACGTTTCGTGGTAGTCACTGCGGCCTGCATGGCAGTTACAGCAAGTACTCTTAAGGGAATTACTCATGCTTTGTTATATTTCAAGTTAGTACACTTTCAACGTTCAAGACTGAACAGTTTAAATGTTACGTTACTGGTTGCTATGGTCAACAACAAATTTTTAAAAAATACGTACAGTTTCTTTTGTCGCCGATTCAAAAGTAAATGTAAATGCATTGATTTATGATTTCAATTAATAATACATTTTATCCCCCCCCCCCCCTTTCTCCTCTGCAGGCCATCAGATGTGGGCTGCTGACAACTTCCAGATCTGCTGCTGTGAGGCTCACCTTCGCCTAAATTCGCCTTATAGTTATAAGTTAACTATGTAGACATTTTAGCGAGAAGGTCGTAGTAAGTGATGAACTTTCAAGCTTTTTTTCTTCTTTTTTTTTTGGAATTTTATTTCTTCAAATAAGTTCCGTTAGAAAAAAAAAAGTCTGGCGTATAATTATACGACTATGTAGTGTACAAATGAAATAGTGTTACACACAGTCTCTTATCAATTAGCGTAAACTATTGTCTGGATCTCCTGTGTGTTACCGGGGCCTCATTATAAGGGAAGTAAAGAATAGTAACACTGTGACCTTCCAGACATGTCGTAAGAGGCGACTAAGGAGTTTGATCGATGGCTTAACAAGCTGTTATTGTAAAAAGTATTGTAATGAAAACAGAGCCATAAGTTTTGGGAGCAGTGATCTCTGCAATATGTGCCATTTTGGCACGCAAGGTTTATATTTTTTTAGATTGTGGTGCTGCCCTATGTGCCGTCTACGGCTCGAAAGGACTATAGATAGATAGATTGTCTGGATAAACAATCACTATATTATTAAAATAAAATATTAACTAATTACCTCCCTGTAGAAATAAGAAAGTAAACTAAAAATGTATGAGATAAATTTTGACTTCATTAATACAAATCTATATTAAATCATTCAGCTGCATATTAAGTGTAACTAATAAGATAATATACCTACAATTAGTTTTGTCTCAAAGTTATGATGTATTTATACCATTATTGTAAGAAAACGTTGTTACAATTTATGACATTAATATTATCTTAACCAAATCAAAGAAAAGATGAGCAGAACTGCTGTATATAAACAAAATAGAAATTTATAATATCGCCTGAAAAGGCGGCAAGGCTGTTGGGGCATTTCTGCTGTGAGCAAGCCAGGGGCGGGCCATTTAGCAGGGACTGATCAACCCATATTGCTATGTGCGCAACCGCATGTTCCGCTGCCACGGGCCCTCACACAGAAGTGGGTTGCCGACTCTGCCCGACTTTTTTACCGCGGGACAACTCTGTTTTGCATTTTTTTATCAATATATATATTATTACTTCCCTTAAATTTGTATCTGTCTATTATCATCATCAAGTAGCCGACCTGCTGGCGTAATTTCTCTCCACAATTTTCGATCTCGACAGTTATTTATAATTTTCTTTTCTTGACCAAGCCATTCTCTTAAGCTGTCTGGTATTTTTTTCTCTTTGCCCTCTTCGTCCCACAATTTTCCCAGTTAAATATATATATATACAATATACTCTCTTCTCATTATATGGCCAAAAAATGATGATTGTTTCTTCCTAATATTGGAAATTAGCTCTCTTTTTGCTTTGGCCTCTTTCAGAACGTTTTCATTACTCTTCTTAGCTGTCCATAGTATTCTCAACATTCTTCTGTAAAACCACATTTCTACAGACTTCAGTTATTTCCTTGTCTCTTGTCCTATTGTCCATGATTAACATGTGTTAAGACTGGCACAACATAAGATTTAAGAACTCTTTTTCTTGTTTCTATTGTCAAAAATGGATTGCATAGTATCTTCCTCATTTTCTGGAAAAATGCTTTTTCCTGAGCCATTCTGCATCTCACTTCTGTTGTACATATTCAGTCTGAGGTTAACAAAGTTCCCAAATATTTAAACTCATTTACCTGTTTATTATATATTACCTTATTATTATAGACCCACAACTAAGCGATGCTCAGATGGGCTTCAGGAGGAACAGAGGTTGCACAGATGCCCTATTTATCATAAAACAACTAGCGGAGAAAACTATTGAGCATAATAAAACACTATATACAGCTTTTATTGACCAAGAAAAGGCGTTCGATAGGGTGGACAGGGAACAACTGTGGTCCGTATTGCCCTTGTACGGAGTGAGTCACCGCCTAGTAGTAAGGTGACCATTCGTCCCGGATTGTCCGGGACAGTCCCGGAATTTGACATTTTTTGAACATTTGTCCCGGATTAGCTGCCCCACCGGTTTTGTCCCGATTTTGGCATATTTTTTTAGCTTTTGTCCCGGATTTGATAAAAAATAATTTGGGACACAAACGTTTACCAATTTTGCCATTTTAGTATACGGCGTACATTTCTTCAATTAAAAAAAAATATTATTCCGTTTCTGTGTAGACAATTTTGTTTAATATCAAAACAGTAGAATGCGCTCCTAGTTTTAAATCTCGTATATATTCGTTGTGTTACTAACTTTCACTTTCACTTTCGCAAAAAATGGCACCGAAGCGTAATTGTAGTTTTAATCAAGATTTACAAAAGGAATACCCTTTTATAAAAAAAAGTCTACATCGTCATCAGACTTCACTGTAAGATGTAATATATGTTCATCATCACATGTTTATAGATTATGTCTTTTAACATGCCCCAAAAATTGCATTTGTCTTGTTCTAATTGTGTTTAGTAGTTCTCTTTTCATTTTTAGTTGTTTTAAAACTTCATCGTTTTTAATCGTTCTGCTTCTACCATAAGATTTTCTAATTTTCCTTGTTGGTATAAGGTCCTAACATTCCATGTAGTTATTTTTAGTTCGTTCCTAGAACAATAGTTAGAATTTCTCTCCATGGCTTTCTTTGGAATGTTACGTGATGACATTCATCACGTAACAGTGTACACAGAACACTTAATGCAGTAGCTTCTGCAACAAGCCGGACTTGGAATATGAGGAAACTGCAACAAGGAACACTTTTCAGACACAGCCTTTAATGGTTCCCGCCGCCTATCCGCCATATTGACCGGAAGTTCATGACCTCCTGAAAATGTTGATCGCCATATATATTTTTAATGTATAGCGCTTGATGATTGCTCCCCTGCAATGTGAATCTGTGAAATGATAAACACAAAATATATATATATATATATATATATATATATATATATATATATATATATATATATATATATATATATATATGTGTGCGTGCGTGCGTGTGTGTGTGTGCGTGTGTATGCGTGTGTGTGTAAGAACATGCTTTTTTAAAAAAAATCTCTATACGGTACGTATTTTTCAGGGCTGAATCTGTGAAGCCTACAATTATGAAAACTCACATATAAATAATGTTCATACGACATAATATAACCCAAAAAATGTGCTATTTTCTGCGTCAAAAAAATTTGTCCGAGGCACCAGAGACATGATAGATTTTTCAACACCATAACACAACAGTAATGACGCAAGCTTCATACTAGGTGGCATTTTAAAAAATGCCATACTTTAAAACATGGATGGGAAACGTGTTATTTTCAGAGGGCCAAATACCATTACCTAATAAAGCCATTTATAAGGGCTCTCTGTCTAAGGGACGTATGACGCCAGCCGGAGAAAGCCGTAAGGAGTCCGGGTTACCGACTCACCCTTTGGCTACCAGGAAATCCTCCAGAATTGACACCTGGAATGTACGTACCCTAAACGAACAGGGAAAAGCTGCTTAGGTAGCAGCAGAAATGACAAACTACAAGATAGATATTCTGGGAATGTGTGCAACAAGATGGCTAGGAACGGAGAAAATAAAACTAAATTCAGGAGAGATGATTTTATCATCAGGTCACCAGGAGCACAACATAGTGAAGGGGTAGCTATAATGCTATCAAGGAATGCACAGAAGACACTAATAGAATGGGAAGCAGTAGGACCAAGACTAATGAGAGCAACATTTAAAACAACAACAAAAAAAAAACAAAAACCAAAAAAAAAATTACACATTATCCAATGCTATGCACCAACCAACGATAAGGATGATTTAGTTAAAGATGATTTCTATAAACAGCTACAATTTCAGATGGATGCAAGACGAACCAAGGATATTATAATCTTGATGGAAGACCTAAATGCTAAAGTAGGATCAGACAACAGAGGCTTTGAAAAGATTATGGGAAAACATGGACTTGGAGATATAAACGAGAATGGAGAGATATTTGTGAATTTCTGCGCCCTTAATCAAGTGAGCCTACGAGGAACAATATTCCAACATAAAAGAATACACAAAGCTACATGGGTGTCACCAGATCATAGAACGGAAAATCACATTGATCACATATGTATTAATAATAAGTTTAAGTCATCCTTACAGGATGTAAAAGTAAATAGAGGGACAAATGTAGCTTCGGACCATCATCTTCTGATAGCCAAACTTAAAATTAAACTAAAAAGGTATACTACAACGAATAAGGGTAGAAAGTATTTCAATGTAGGGTTTCTTAAAGAACAAGGAATCTCTCTCTCTCTCTCTCTCTCTCTGCGTTCAGGACTCAATCAGAGTAGGATCCCAGACTCTCACATGAAGTCAGCTGTCAGGCTAAGTGTGTTGATCGCCCCCACAGACAGAACATCACAATTAGAGTGTGTCAGATCCACTCTGATTGAACACCCGTTAATACGTTGCACTGTGTTATGCGCCAGTGGCCCGGCCAGTGCATCCGAACAAGGAATTAAAGATAAATTCGCAGTCACAATATCAAACAAATACCAAGTCCTCCAACAACTAGAAAATACAATAAATATAGAAGATCATTGGAAACAGGTAAAAGATATATGGAAAGAGACATGCGAAGAAACACTGGGGAAAAGAGAACGCCAGAATAAGGCATGGATGACAGCAGAGACCCTGGATAAAATTAAAGAAAGAAAGAACAAGAAAGCAGACATAAATAAAAGCAAAACGAGAAGTAATAAAGCCAAGACACAGGAAGCTTACACAGAGGTGAACAAAGAAGTGAGAAGATGCATTAAAAGGGATAAGAGGAAATATCTAGATGAACTAGCTAAAGAGGCAGAAGAAGCAGCAAATAAAGGGAATATGAAAGAACTGTATAACAGCACAAAGAAATTAAGTGGAAAATACAAACAGATCAATGCCTTTATTAAAGATAAGAAAGGAAATCTGCTTAGTAATATAAGGGAACAAATGGAGAGATGGAAATAGCACTTTGAAGAACTTTTGAACAGACCCGGCTCAAATAATCCTCCAGATATACTACCAGCAGAAGAAGAGTTACACATTAACTGTGGAAACCAAGCAAAGAAGAAATAATGAAAGCCATCAAACTATTAAAAAATGGTAAAGCCACAGGACCAGATGAAATTCCTTCGGAAGCCATCAAAGCAGATATTAATACCTCTGCCAAGATGTTACATAATCTATTAGATAAAATTTGGGAGAGGGAAGAGAAATACATAAAGAATGGAAAGAAGGTTATATGATCAAACTACCAAAGAAAGGAAGTTTACAGGAATGCACAAATTATAGGGGAACTATGCTACTATCAGTGCCAGGAAAAATATTAAGCAGAATTATTCTGGAGAGACTAAAAGAGGCTATAGAGTAGGGTGACCATTCGTCCCCGATTTTCGGGGACAGTCCCCGAAGTGTAGAAGTTGTCCCCGAAAGAAATTTGTCCCCGATTTCAGTGAATAAATAAATGTTCATACACGGAATCGGCCCTCTTTTAAAATAATCACCAGGACTCAGGACGTTACTGAGTTGTGTTTCTTTATCCCATACTGAGCGGCATTAGCAGGAAGATAAAAAAGAAGACTTAGACGCGTTGTGTCGGAGATAGCACTTTGAATTCTTGAATCGCGGTGCTACGTCACTTCTATTCCATCCACTGACTTCTATTGGGATGGGTTTAATTTTTAAAAAGCAGACACTCTCTCTCTCTCCCCCCACCCCTGCCTTTCCGGACATCTCCCGCGAAAGTATCTTTCCCGGCCAATTTTCAAATCAGTCCGAGTGTAATGACAGTACAGTGCAGTCGTGTTTTCTATTTGTGATCAGTGGACGTCTGTTGCATAAAAACAATGCTTTCCAAAAAAGGTAAGTGTCATTTTAGTGATTCGCTGAAAGCTGAATTTCCATTTATTATACAAGCAATTTTAGAGGATGGAACGCTAGTGAAATGTAATTTATGTAGTTCAAATTTTTCTATAGCAAGTGGTGGAAGGACATCAATAACTGATCATCTACAGGCAAAAAAGCATAAGGATGCGCTGCTTTGTAAGTCTCAGTCTGGGTGTATGACAAATTATTTTTGTAAGACAGAACCCTCAAAAGATGAATACACTCTAGCTGTTCATGAAGGAACCTTCGCATATCGTACTGTACTTCATAATCATAGTTTCCGCAGTATGGATTGTACAACAATTCTACAAAAGACATTTTCAACGAAACAATTTTCCTGCGCAAGAACAAAGTGTGAATCCATAATTACCAATGTTTTTGCCCCTTGGGCTATTGATGAACTAAAAAATGACCTCAAATATGTCAGCTTCGTAACATTGTCTTGCGATACATCTAATCGTAAACATGTTAAGCTACTTCCTATTTTAGTTCGTTATTTTCAGGCTTATGAGCTGGAAACTCCAATAAAGACCAAACTGATTACTTTCATAGATATCCCAGGAGAAACGTCCGACATAATATCTGAACAATTGTTGAAAGCAATTGATAATTTTGACTTAAACAAAAGATTGTTGGACTCTCAGCAGACAATGTAAATACAAACTTTGGAGGCTTGTTGAGGAAAGGGAGAGATAATGTCATAACTAAAATAAAGTCCAAGTTAAACAGACACATAATGGGTCTTGGTTGCAACGCACACACAATTCACATTGTGCAAAAACAGCGTTTGATTCCATGCTTATGGATATGGAAGTGATTGTAACAAAAATATTTGGATACTTTCACATTTACACGGTTCGTGTAGAACGCCTAAAAGACTTCTGTGAATTTGCTGGACAGGAGTTTAAGCAATTATTAGGTTATTCGAATATAAGGTGGTTGTCATTACTTCCAGCCTTGGAAAGAATATTGAAACTGTATCAATCACTGAGATCTTTCTTCTTGTCAGAAACACACTGCCCTATAATATTGAAACAATTCTTTGAAAGCAGTAAATCAGAGCTTTGGCTCAGCTTTGCTCATTCTCACGCATCACTCTTCCATGAAACAATTAAGGCGATTGAAGGCGACGACAAGAGTGCAACAGAATCAGCACTATATAGCTGTGAACAATCTCATTATAAAATTATAAACTCGACGCGATGAAAATGTCATCCCACACATGGTAAAGAGTTTGCTAACTGATTTAGTAGAAAGTGGTGACATCCAAATGGAAAGGTATTTCCAAATAAGTAAAGAATTCTATAATACTGCTGTACATTACTTGCAGTCTTGGAACAAGCACAATGAGGACTTGTCACAACTGAGCTGCCTTCTCTTGGATAATGTGCCTGAAAGGAAACATCTTGATAATGCAGTAGAACAGATATCTTCAAAGTGTCATGAAGTTGTAAACGTCAATCGTGATGAGCTCTTTGATGAATTTACTTATTTGCGAGGCCATCTGTTGCAAAAAGAATGTGAGTGGTTCAGTAACAAGCCCCCATGTAGAAAATGGAATGAAGTACTCAGGTACTTGAAAGAAAATAATGTACCACATGCTAATGTGAAGAGAATTCTTGAACTTTTTATGTGCTTACCTGGCAGCAATGCATAGTAGAAAGACTATTTTCTCAAATGAACTACGTCTGGTCCGAAGAGAAATCACGGATTAATGTGAGCACGGTGCAAGCCATGTTAAAAGTAAAACTAACATTAATTTATCGTGTGAAAGATTCAGTGAAAAACTTGCTTCAAATCATGAGATCTTGAGAAAGATACACTCAAAAAAACAAGTACCACGCCGAGGCAACAACCTCTTCAGTAGAAATAAGGTACTGTAAACATTACTTTAATATTACAATTGATATCTATATGTTGTTTAAATTTTTTTTATTTTAAACTTTTTTTTGTTATTGAGAAACAAAACTAGCTATTGTAATGTCATTAAGTGCGTGTATCGCATAAGTACCGTGGATATAAACCAAAATAAAATCAAACAGCAAATAAACACAGTTATGAAATTTAAAGTTTTTTTTTTTTTGTATCTACAACATTTCTTGCGCACACACAGTCACATACCCACCCACACATATTATAAATATATATATAAATAAATATATGTGTATATACACACACACACACATATATATATATATAAATATATATATATATATGTGTGTGTGTGTGTGTGTGTTGCCCTACAATAGAGAAACATTTGAGAGATGAACAAGCAAGTTTTAGGAAGAACAGATCATGTGCTGATCAAATAATTACTCTCCGTATAATAGTTGAACAAAGTTTAGAACTAAAATCCTCACTTTATATTGGATTTATAGATTACGAGAAGGCATTTGATAGTTTAGACAGAAGAATGCTTTGGAAGTTGCTGAGTCATTACGGAATCCCCATAAAGTTTATTCTTCCTCTTCTTTTCTCTTTTCACTGATACCTAAAAGGTGTCGTGGTTTATATCATTTGTCGGTCTTGAGCTGCTCGAACTGTCTGAATTAGTGATTTCCCTTTGTTGTTACATGTCTCTACCACTGCATCTATCCATCTTCCTCTTGGTCTTTTTCCATGCATTCTCGAGAAGAACGCCCTTGATGGTGATTGATAAGGATTCATTCTGACCAGGGGGCCAAACCATTTAAGTTGTTGTTGTTCTATATATTCTTGGCTGGGTTTTGTTCCTACTATTTTTATTATGGTTTCATTTGGTATTCTATCTCTTCATGTGTTGTTTGTTACTTTTCTCAAGCATAGCATTTCACATGTATTGATCTTTCTTAAATGTGATTTAGAAAGGGTCCATGTTTGACTTTCATAGCACAAGGTTGGATAAAGTTTATTAACCTGATAAAAACAATGTATGAAGGAACGAAATGTAGTGTGGTGCACGAAGGATAGCTTACATAAGCATGTGAAATAAGAACAGGAGTAAGGCAGGGATGCCTTCTGTCTCCATTTCTTTTTCTACTGGCCATAGATTGGATTATGAAAATAACTCAAAACAGCAGAAATGGGATCCAGTGGTCACTGACCAAACAACTTGATGATTTAGACTTTGCTGATGACATAGCTCTCCTATCACACAGCCATCAACCGATGCAGGATAAAGTGAGCATACTTGATGAGAGATCACAACAGCTAGGACTGAAGATTAATAGAGATAAGACCAACATTATGAGAATTAATACAGTTGGCAATAACCAAATAAAACTAGGAGAAATACCTCTACTAGACGAACAATCGTACATATATCTGGGCAGTAATATAGATAAAGAGGGAGGAACAGAAAATGATACCAAAATAAGGATATCAAAAGCAAGAGGAGCTTTCATTACACTGGGAAACATATGGAAATCCAAAGAAATTAGGTTAAATACAAAATAAAAATGTTCAACTCAAATGTTAGGTCGGTCCTATTATATGGCTGTGAAACATGGAGAATAACAAAATTGACAATCACGAAGATACAGACTTTCATTAATGGATGCTTGCGCAGAATAAAAGGATGGAAATGGCAGGACAAAATCACTAACATAGAATTATGGAAATGTACCAGTCAAATACCAGTGGATAAAGAGACACGGCGAAGACAATGGCGCTGGATAGGACACACACTATGGAAGCCAACTGAGAGTATTACACAACAGGCCCTTTATTGGAATCCCCAGGGAAAAAGACAAAGAGGAAGACCAAGGAATTCTTGGAGAAGACAGATAGAAGCAGAGATGAAGATGATGGGGAAGACATGGAATGATCTTAAAAGAATAGCAAAAAACAGAACGACTTGGAAAGTGTTTGTTGAAGACCTATGCTCCACTGGGAGCTAAAAGGTAGAAGATGTCTTTTCAACATTCTTGTATGTATCAAAAACATGAACATACAATACTACTAAATACAATTCAAACAAGAGAAATGAGATTTTTGGGGGCATGTTAAAAGACACTGCAGCCTTATTATGTCCATTTATGTATAATTTAATAATAAATAACATAATAATAGATTTATTAAATTTTTAAAAATTTAATTGAAAAAATTATCATAAATAAATAATTAATTAGGTTTAGACTGCGCTAAAGAGGGAGGGAGATTACCACAAGAGAACCCATCTGCTCAGTTATGATGAAGCCAAATCCATCCTCAAGGGTCAGTTCCATGAAAAATGGAAACGAGAACACCCAAAGCATAACGAGAGTGACGGATACCACCAAATATCAAGGAGGGATCAAGTCATCATACTTCGCCTACGCACTGGCCACAATAGAATGAAAAATCACATGTTCACCAAATTCAAAATAGGTACAACCAGCATATGCCACTGTACACTGGACAATATGACTACAAAACATGTTCTACATGATTGCCCCCAGTACACAGACCTGAGAAGAGCAATGTGGTCCACGCCCACCTCCCTTGAAGAGAAACTATATGGGGCAATCGATTCGCTTAAACAGACAGCTGACTTTATGAGAGAGTCTGGAATCCTACTCTGATTGAGTCTTGATCGCAGAGAGAGAGAGAGAGAGAGAGAGAGAGAGAGAGAGAGAGAGAACAAATGAGTCATATCAAACAAATGGAGAACCAAAATAAATTTTAAAAACGGCACAGCAACTTTCAAGTCAGCATAGATATCAAATTCAGTAGACAAAATGTGCAGAAGAGAGGGGACGAGGCTAGGCGACACAAATACTTCTGGCTCATTATGTGGTCGAATATGTCTATCATATATTATTAGCAGATTCAGCCACGAGGACATGACCCAGGCGGGCTAAAGAGTCCTGTGGGTAGGTATTGATAATCTTGTGGTAATCTCCCTCCCTCCTTAGCTAATTTGTCTGCGCGTTCGTTCCCGTGTATATTACAGTGTGATGGTATCCACTGAATGACTACTCTCTGGAAGTTATTGCATAGTTGGTCCAAGGTTGTTCTCAAGTCATCTAGTTCATTGTTCTTGGGGCTTTTTAGAGCTGATAATACTGACAGTGCATCAGTCAGAAGCACCAATTTATTGTGCATGTTGTTTTTGTGTTGAGTAGCCAGTGTTGCAGCATCTCTGATGGCCTCAGTTTCTGCTTTAAATTTGTTTGAGAATTTTCCAGTAGCTATTGACTTGGTGATCTCGTCCTGATTATTCAGCGTCAAGAACACACTCCCCCCTCCCCCCACCTCCATTTCTGGTGGCATTTGTAGCAGAGCCATCTGTGTATATGTGGGACCAAGAGTCCTGTTGGTATGTATCGTATATGTGTTTTTCTGCTACGTGTTTTATTTCTGTGTCTGATTGGGTGCCTTTTTTCATGATTCCTGTTATATTTTCCTTAAGTTTTAGTATTTTATGCTTTCCATGAGGAGACATATAAGATGGGCAGAGGGTTTCGATATTGTTTGGGAAGAGTACAATTACTCTTAGTGTATTTCCGTGCTAGCCATGGCTCATATCTTAATGTGTTTCTGTGCTAGACATGGTTCATATCTTGGTGTGTTTCCGTGAAGCCATGGCTCATATCTTAATGTGTTTTTGTGCTAGCCATGGCTCATATCTTAGTGTGTTTCTGTGCTAGCTATGGCTCATATCTTAGCTTGTGTGTGTGTGTGTGTGTGTGTGTGTGTGTGCTAGCCATGGCTCATATCTTGGTGTGTGTCATGTTAGTCATATCTCATATCTTGGTGTGTCCGTGTTAATCATGTCTCATATCTTTATGTGTGTCTGTGTTTAGTCATATCTCATATCTTAGTGTGTTTCTGTATTAGCCATGTGTCATATCTTTGTGTGTGCATGTCTGGGTTAGTGATATCTCATATCTTTGCGTGCATGTTTATGTTAGTCATATCTCATATCTTTGTGTGTGCATGTCTGTGTTTGTCACATCTCATATCCTTGTGTGTGCATGTCTATGTTAGTCATGTGTCATATCTTTGTGTGTGCATATCTATGTTAGTCATATCTCATATCTTTGTGTGCATGTCTATGTTAGTCATGTGTCATATCTTTGCGTGCATGGCTATGTTAGTCATATTTCATATCTTGATGTGTGTCAGTGTTAGTCATGCCTCGTATCGCTGTGTGCATGTCTGTGTTAGTCACATCTCATATCTTTGTGTGTGCATGTCTGTGTTAGTCACCTCTAGTGACTCGGGCAGATGGTGCTCGTAAACCTGGGTGGTCCGACCATCTAAGGGCAGAATCCCCCTACAGAAAAGACAATCTGCTGCCTTGCAGGAAGATTGAGGACAATCAAAGGCTAAGCAAAGCAAACTTGTATAAAATGCTGGCTGAAATCGGATGCACTGGGCCACTTGCGCAGAACACAGTGCAACGTTTTAACGGGTGTTCAATCAGAGTGGATCTGGCAGACTCTAATTGTGATGTTTTTCTGTCTGTGGGGGCGATCAACACACTTAACCTGACAGCAGACTTCATGTGAGAGTCTGGAATCCTACTCTGATTGAGTCCTGATCGCAGACACAGAGAGAGAGAGAGAGAGAGAGAGAGAGAGAGAGAGAGAGAGAAACTATATATATATATATATATATTTTTTTTAATAACTGCTTTGGTGAAATGTCTTTATTCTTGCAGTTAATTAAGTAAAGTCTCATTTGAATATGACAATTTTATAAATTGCTCCTATTGCATATTTTTGTTAAAATGTGTTGTAATAATGAGCTTTAATAAAACTGCAGAACCAATTTTTAAAAAGTCTTTATCTCTCTCTCGCACTCTCTCTTTCTCTCTCTCTCTCTCTCTCTCTACTCCTCCTCCTCCTCCTTCTCCTCAGTTTATGTTTATGTCAATAATTGTACACGTCATTCACCGATTTTGATTAATAGTTTGTTTTCTTAAACAAGAACAATTGCCTCAGCTAGATAGCCTTTGAAATTTACAATCTAATTATACATCAGTTATTTAAATTAAGGTGACCATTCGTACCGGATTGTCCGGGACAGTCCCGGAATTTGACATTTTTTGAACCTTTGTCCCGGATTACCTGCCGTACCGGTTTTGTCCCGATTTTGGCATATTTTTTAGCTTTTGTCCCGGATTTGATAAAAAATAATTTGGACACAAACGTTTACCAATTTTGCCATTTTAGTATACGGCGTACATTTCTTCAATTAAAAAAAATATTATTCCGTTGCTGTGTAGACACTTTTGTTTAATATCAAAACAGTAGAATGCGCTCCTATTTTTAAATCTCGTATATATTCGTTGTGTTACTAACTTTCACTTTCGCAAAAAATGGCACCGAAGCGTAATTGTAGTTTTAATCAAGATTTACAAAAGGAATACCCTTTTATAAAAAAGTCTACATCGTCATCAGACTTCACTGTAAGATGTAATATATGTTCATCCGGGTTTACTATTAACCATAGTGGACGTGGTGATATTAAGAGCCACATAAATAGTGATAAACATAAGAGAGCCGTCGCTACTGCTGCATCAAGCTCGTCGTTGACAAATTTTTTTCGAGCTGAACAGGTTGGTGACAAAGAAGAACAGTTAGCTGCTACAGAAGGTGCCTTTGCATATCATATAGTGATGCACAATCACACGTTTAGATCTATGGACTGCACATCAAAATTGCTTCAGGTAACTTTAGAACCAAAATTTGCTTGTGCACGTACGAAAACAGAAGCTATTATTCGGAATGTGTTCACACCCCATGCTCTAAACGAGTTGAGATGTGACCTAGAAAACGTAACATTTATCTCCATACTGACAGATGCCTCCAACCACAAAGAAATCAAGATTTTTCCTTTGCTTGTCAGATACTTTGATCGCAATAAGGGACTGAAAGTTAAAATATTAGAGTTGAAGTCATTGCCGGGTGAAACATCTGATATAGTAAGTAGTTTTCTTATTGACTGTCTAACTGAAAATGGTTTAGAACTGAAAGTAGTTGGATTATGTGCAGACAACACAAATTCTAATTTTGGGGGCGCTGAAAGAAAAGGACAGAACAATGTTTTCACAAAACTGAAAGAAAACCTTGGACATAGTTTGATAGGTGTTGGGTGTGCTTGCCATATTTTCCACAACACTGTTCGAGCAGCTGCAGACGTATTGCCTGTTGATGTTGAAATGACTATTGCAAAAATGTATCTGTACTTCAAATCATACACAGTTAGAGTTAAAAGTCTCAAGGAGTTTTGTCAGTTTGTCGACACAGACTTCCAGATGATTTTAGGTTATGCACAAACTAGGTGGCTTGCGCACTTGCCTGCTGTTGAAAGGGTTCTTTACATGTTCCTGCCTCTAAAATCATATTTTCAATCTCAAGACAGATGCCCAGTTTTTATACAGGAATTCTTTGAAAACCCACTGTCTGAGGCATGGCTTATTTTGGTTCACAGTCAGGCATCCTCTTTCCACGAAGCAGTGCAGAAAGTAGAGGGACAGATGGTCACTGTATTTGAAGTCATTGACAACATCAATAGGTTGAAAGCTATCTTGGAGTCCAAGCTGGAAGACGGCTTCTTGCCATCAAGAGTTCAGATAATCCTTAAAAAGCTGGAAATGGAAGGATTTCTACGTGATGATGTGAAAAAGTTTAACGCCAGTGTTTCTTCATTTTATGAAACAGCTTTAAGTTATTTGAAGAAATGGGCTGCAAATAATTTTCAAAACCTAGAGTCTTACAGCTGGGTAATGCTGAACAGAACACCAAATTGGAAGATATTGAGAAGTCTTCATCATTAGTGAGTCATTGAAAATGACAGCAAGAAGAAATGTAATTTTATTGGTGGAAAATTGAAGTAAATTATTCCGTCCCGGAATGGGATTTCAAAAATATGGTCACCTTATTTAAATGGTTTATAAAATAAAATAATTACGATTTTTTTCTACCTTTATTATGGTGACATTCCTTTTTAATTAGTATTATTTATGCAAATCAGTCCACCAAATTTGAATGGTTTGGGTAACGATTACAATATCATTTGATGTATTACCTCAAACCCTAAAATAATTGATACAATGAGACGAGTCGATATCATTAGAAATGAATAGGCTGCTACATTCATCATCATCATTGAGTGCCGTCTCCGCATCGAAGGTTAGCTACCATGGAGCGCCATTCCACTCTGTCTCTTGATTTGATGGTGCAGATTGGCATAGGTTGACTTGTTCATCTTTTGATTTCACGCGTCCAAGTTAGTCTTTATCTGTCTCTTTTACCTTGTATTTCCCTTCCAATATTACTTTTATTAGTTTGTTGTGTCTTTTAACATGCCCTAAAAATGTCATTTGTCTTTTCTGAATTGTATTTAGTAGTTTTCTTTTTATGTTTAGTTGTTTTAAAACTTCATCGATTGTTTTCTTTTCTTTCCATCCAATTCTACCTAATCTTCTATAAATCCACATTTCAAAAGCTTCAATTTTCTGCTCTGTTTTCTTGTCTACTGTCCATGTTTCTGCACCATACAGGGATATTGAGAAGATGTAACATTTTGCTATTCTTAGTTTCAGCCCTGGTGTTATTTGTTTTGTTGTTAGTATATTTTTCATGGCATTAAAATTACATTTTGCCATACCTATTCTTTTGTTTATTTCAGTTTTACATTTTTAACGTCATAAAGAGAAATGTTTGAAGACTACGAGAGGAAGGCAAATGAGAAAATCCAGGAACAATATATTGGTTAAAGCAGGGGTGTGTGTTTAATTTAAGAACAAGACATCGTGCACGACGATGATAACGTAGAAGAGGATCTGTTTTGAGGAAGAGAAAAGTTTAAGATTGAAACTTACCTACCAATACTGAATACGTTATGGTAACGTGCAGATCATTCTCGTCGTATGGAAGCCTATAGCAAAATCTATTCGTGTTCCTCGTTGAGTTTCCATCGAGGACAAACGTCGAAATTAGAGAAGCTGCCCAAAGGTTTAGAGATAATTATCCTGCTTAGGCCTACATCGAGCTCAAAGATAACATGATTCATTTCAACATTTCATATCACAGTTAGAAGATATAAAAGCTGATTAAACAGTGTTAGCGATCGTGCAATCTCAATCAATTTTTAAAAATAATTTAGTGCAACCACGGTTCCCAAATTTTATGACAGCATTTAGAATTGATAGGGGTATCATTATTTGTGGCTTTCGACCGAACACATCCGACTTCATCACGCCACTTTTGAGTACCGGGTTGCCTTCCCTCTTCGATAGACCAAACAGTCTGGATAGTTTGTTTCCATGAGCACCACTGAGAGGTGGAACAGGTCTTTATTAGCGCTGTTGTTTGCTGATCCTGACGCATGCAGTCAGCTACGTGTCGCTAACCGCACCCAGCCCAGTTGCTGCATGGGAGTCTTGACCCACGGATGATAATAAACTTGTACTTCCCACGCTCCTCTCCCCCCCCCCCCAATCGTGGTGAAAGTCCATAACTAATCCATTCTAACTAGTACCAGTTGTAACAATTAAGTGAATCTCTTTATTCTATCGCGCGCAAATCTATTCTTCCTTCCTCGTTTGTGCTCTCTCTATCTCTCTGTTTGTGTGTGTGTATGTATATATATATATATATATATATATAGTAGGAAACTATTTGTACAGAGCTTCGCAGCAGGATGCAATCTGATCATCAGAAGAGGACCCCGTCGAGCAAGTGTTTCAGCCCTTTGGAGACAAATAATAATAAATTAATATTATTATAAAAGGAAACTTCCGAGCGACAATTAGCGAATCATTTCAGAGGAAAAGGTATGCTTACAGCACTCGGAAAAAATGACAAATAATAAAGAACAGAAAAAAATATGGACCAAAGCAGGATCGAACCCGTACTCAGTGGCACAGCGCCTTGCCACGAAAAGCCAAACGCTAGGGAACACTGCCACTCATTTAGTTAAAATCAAGATGATGATCTACTTATTACATCTGCGCCGATAAAACAATGTTGTACGCCGGCAATTTTTCATTTTCGACAAATCAAGTGTTGTGAATGCGACCTTCCATCGTCTAGGCTTGTTCTGCGCTTTACGTCACATTGGTGCTGTTCATGACCGTTGATGGATTTGCTTGACGCAAGTTATTTATATGTTCTCATTAAATGTGAACTGCTTCGTCAGCCGCAGTTTTATCTCTTTAGGGAATTTGCACTGTGTTCTGTTCGTCGTAGGCTACATTCACTAGAGTAATAAAAAATCTAAAGGGCGCGTCATTGCTGTGCTTATATTGTTATGTGTGCTACGTCATCGTAATGGCCCATCGTAAATCCCTAGACCGACCGTTCGCTAATCTTACGGCCTGTTGTTTGATGTCCGACGGGGATAATCTGACGACTAACTGTGTGTTTATATGTTCGAAATTGGAGTCAACAACGATGGCCTAACATCATCAAGCGCTATACATTTTAAAAGAAATATGACGATTATCACTTTCGGGAGGACGTGAACTTCTGGTATATAGTGGATAGGCGGCAGAAACCATTGCAGGCTATGCATGAAAAGTGTTCCTTGTTGCAGTTTCCTCATATTCCAAGTCCATGGGGGACTGGTTGGTCTCGAGGCATGACACCGGCCTCGAGACAGAGAGGTTGTGGGTTCAAATCTCGGCTACACTGGTTGGAATTTTATTTATGATTTCTCTCTGCGACAACTACCACTGGTCTCAGCAGCGAGGCCCGGCTTGAAAAGTCAGTTACTCATCGACGGAAAAAACATGAGTACCTCCGAAGTCGGAATTATGTGTCTGTGCGGCGAGGGACCCCGGTGCACGCGGCTGCCAGTGAAAAATGGATTAACACACAAAACTCAGTTCCTCGTCTCTAGGGACTCCGTCAGAGTTGAAAGTTGGCGATCGCAACAACATTTTGCATCTTGACACTCTAGGGGAGGTGGGCCCACCTGGGTCATGACCTCGTGGCTAATCTATTTTTCTCTGGTAGCTGTGTGCACAGGGGTCCCTCGCCACTCAGGCAGATAACTCCGACTTCGGAGGTACTCATATTTTTTCTGTCCATGAGTAATTGACGTTTCAAGCCGGGCCCCGCTGCTGAGACCAGGGGTGGTTGCCGCAGAGAGAAATCATATTTAAGGTGTGCTTCATCACTGTGTACCATTGCTATCTATATTTATCTTGTGCAATAAAACATAAATGGTGATGATACATGTACTTGACAACTTGTCTTGTATTGCACAGTTTCACATTTATTTCCCCTTTGTGGTTAGCTTGACAATGATGCTCCCTCCACAGCTATGAAACAGCACTTCTACTTCTTTTACCTTTCAGCGCCCTGTGGAGCATAGGTTTTCAACAAACACTTTGCAAGCCATTCTGTTTCTTGCCATTCTTTTAAGTTCATTTCATGTCTTCCCCATCATCTTCATCTATACTTCTATCTGTCTTCTCCAAGAATATTTTGATCTTCCTCTTTCTCTTTTTCCTTAGGGATTTACAGAAAAGGGCATGTTGTAAACAGCACTAGTATTTTAAAATAAAAAGTTTTGTTTTTTTATTTGCAACTCATCATCACTTACTTCTATTTTACCCACACTGGCAGCTGTGTGCTCCAGTATCCCTTGCCCTATAGGCAGATATTCTCCGACTTTGGAGGTACATAAATTTGTTAGCGTTTGAGAGTTTTGACGTCTTGGATAGATTTTTTTCCTTATCAATTTTTTTCCCTTAGGCACTGGCCATTTTTGGCCTACTCTTTTCGATCTCCAACTGCCAGAGGTTATTTAACA
The DNA here is from genome assembly GCA_032433765.1 of Megaustenia siamemsis. Classification (NCBI taxonomy): domain Eukaryota; kingdom Metazoa; phylum Mollusca; class Gastropoda; order Stylommatophora; family Ariophantidae; genus Megaustenia; species Megaustenia siamemsis. The sequence continues at coordinate 53,021,006 of JAVIAB010000124.1, forward strand.
TGCTCAGAATACAAATTGACACTGTTTTTTACTGTTATCAGAGAGGACTACACATCAGATCTCACTATCCACAGACCGGGGGGTCGGAGTAAAGCCACAAAAAACCATAGGTTCGAATTTTTCTTTTTTAAATCCCCACCTACAGTGAGAATTGAACCAAGACCTTCTTGTCCTGAGACCAAAATCTTACCTCTGGACCACTCAGCCTCCATTAACCTAAAAATGTTAATACATCTTTGTTTGTGGCCAGCTGTAAATGTTATGAGTGAGAATTTACTTCTAAAGATTTTAACGATGTTTAAGTTACACATTGTACTAAATCAACATCAAACTCAGATATATTGTAGATTTGTAGCTGATCTGACTGATATCGGAGAGACAATCAGATAATCTTCATGCGAAAAAGAATTCATAGATCATGTTCAGTGCATTATCAGTTATTTGCCTCCACAACCATATACATGTAGAAGTAAGTTTTGAGATTGCAGTGTCTTTAATATCAGACAGAATATCTCATCTGATGTGTCAACGTTTGTGTAACAAAGGAGTTTTTATGTTCCCATTATT
>JAVIAB010000124.1:53026572-53239072 GCA_032433765.1 Megaustenia siamemsis
ACTTCTGTTAAGCCATTCTCTGAGGCTGTCTGGTATATTTTCTCTTTGCTTCCCTTCATCTCTTCATCCCTCAATTTTCCCAATTGCCACAATATATCTCATTGTCAAAGAATGACGATTGTTTCTTCCTAATATTGGAAATTAGCTCTCTTTTTGCTTTGGCCTCTTTCAGAATGTTGTCATTACTGTTCTTAGCTGTCCTTGGTTTTCTCAACATTCTTCTGTAAAACCACACTTCTAGAGCCTTCAGTGATTTTCTTGTCTGTTGTCCATGATTCACATCCATATTTTAAAACTGGCTCTACATAACATTTAAAAACTCTTTGTTTTAGTTTCAGTTGTCAAAAATGGATTACACTGTATCTTCTTCATTTTTTGGAACGCTGCTGTAGTCTGGGCCATTCTGCATCTCACCTCTGTTGTCCATCTACCATCTGAGGTTAACATTGTTCCCAGATATTTACTTTCATTTACCTGTTTTAATATTGTTCCATTTGTCCTTATTGTTCAATGCAATGTATTTCTCTTTGTTGGTTAACAAAGTTCTGCTTTAATATTGTTCCACTTGTATTTCTATTGTTTATTTTGCACTGAGGTGATGTCTTTTTCTTTGTTGCTACCATTACTTTGTCTTTTTGCTATTAAGGCCAAGTCCTTTATTTTTTGCTTTCCTTCACTATAATGTCTAACATTTCTTGTAAACTCGTTTTCACTCTTAACGATTAAGAATCATCAGCATACCTTAAATTATTTATATTATGACCTCCAATTGTTTTTCCAGGCATGTCCCTTATGTATCTGTTGTTTCTTGTTGCAGTTGCCAGCTTTCAACTCTGACGAAGTCCTTAGAGACTAGGAACTGAATTTTGCGTGTTAATACATTTTTCCCTGGTAGCCGTGTGCACAGGGGCCCCTCGCCGCACAGGCACATAACTCCGACTTCGGAGGTAGTCATGTTTTTTTTTCCGTTGATGAGTAACTGACGTTTCAAGCCGGGCCTCGCTGCTGAGACCAGGGATGGTTGCCGCAGAGAGAAATAATAAATAAAAATCCCAACCGGTGTAGCCTAGATTTGAACCCACAACCTCTCTGTCCCGAGGCTGACGTCTTGCCTCGAGACCAACCAGTCCCCCATTGACTTGTAATGTGAGGAAACTGCAACAAGGAACACTTTTCATGCATATCCTGCAATGGTTCCTGCCGCCTATCCACCATATACCGGAAGTTCACGTCCTCACGAAAATGATGATCGTCATATTCATTTAAAATGTATAGCGCTTGATGATGTTAGGCCATCGTTGTTGGCTCTAATAGCGTATTCTCTCTGTGGTTTTACTAACTACAGGTCAGGTGGCTTCTGTTGGATTGGAAATGATAACTTACCACCACTGTGTGTCTATATGTTTGGAATTGGAGTCATCAACGATGGCCTAACATCATCAGGTGTACGACGATCATCTTTTTTCGGGAGGACGCGAACTTCCATGGTATATGGTGGATAGGCGGCAGGAACCATTGAAGGCTATGTCTGAAAAATGTTCCTTCTTGCAGTTTCCTCATATTCCAAGTCCGGCTTGTTGCAGGAGCTACTGAGTTAAGTGCTCTGTGCCCACCGTGAGCTGTGTGTCTCATCCGTTTTGATCCTGTTTCGATATCCCGCTTGTTTACGATGAATGATGATATCGTATGACAGGGAACAGTTGGCTGTGTTCACTTTCTGCGCTGATTCGCCTTATGTCTTTTGGCGTGTGCTGAGACCGCTACGATGGGGACTACAGTTACCTTTCTTTGTTTGGGAGATCTGTTAGTAATTCGGATGATTCCACTGGCACGGGCGGTTGAGCAATTATGGATTTTAATTCGTTTGCAGTGATACCGAGGCCTTCCCTAACCAATAACAATAGCGTACGGCCGGTCTATGGATTTACGATGAGCCATTACGATGACGTAGCACACATAATAATGTCGGACGCACTGCAATGACGCGCCCTTTAGAATAGATTATTCCCGTCGCACAAACAACAGACCGTAAGATTATTGCCGGCTAGCGACATCGTTTTATCGGTGCAAATGTAAAAGTAGATCATCATCTTGACTTTAACGCATAGGAGTGCAGTGGTGAACCGAAATTAATCAGACACCGAATGCACTTTCTGCAGCGATCGAGAGAACGTGGACTAAATCCGCCATCTTAGAAACGGAAGTCCTCCTTTATGGATCTTAAAATAATCTCACTATAAATATTAAATAAATCTGGTGACAGCACGCAACCTTGTCTAACACCATGTTTTATTTGTTGAAATATTCCAAATTGATTTCCAGTTCTTATGGCCGCTATTTGTTGCCAGTAAATATTCTTTATTATTCTAAGATCTTTGCTGTCTACGTTTATGCCTTCTAAAATAATTGTAAATATAAACTCTTAATTAATTCAAATCTCTTAGGTCAATTAGTTGGTGAGGCACATCGTCATCTATGCCAGTTAGCATAGTCATTTATTTATTAAAAACATAATACTCACTGTGTATTTTGGGGAAATGACGTTGTTGTCTGCGCCGAGGTTTAACAGGAATGAAGACGCAGCGTTCGTTAATTTCCACTTGGGTCCCACTCTGCCCAAAGATGTCGCTGCTCATCTCGTCCTGATAACGTTCAATATGAGCTCGCTGTTTGCGGCACCAGTCTTGTTCCTTCATCCTTTCAACAGCGCACCACGTTTCGTGGTAGTCACTGCGGCCTGCATGGCAGTTACAGCAAGTACTCTTAAGGGAATTACTCATGCTTTGTTATATTTCAAGTTAGTACACTTTCAACGTTCAAGACTGAACAGTTTAAATGTTACTGGTTGCTATGGTCAACAACAAATTATTTAAAAATACGTACAGTTTCTTTTGTCGCCGATTCAAAAGTAAATGTAATGATTTATGATTTCAAATAGTATTCATCATCATCATCGAGTGCCTTCTCCGAAACGAAGGTTGGCTACCATGGATCGCCATTCTACTCTGCTTCTTGCTTTGATGGTGCAGGCTGTCATAGATTGACTTGTCCATCTTTTGATGTTACTCGTCCATGTTAGTCTTGGTCTGCCTCTGCCTCTTTAACCTTGTATGTTTCCTTCCTATATTACTTTTAGTAGGCTGTTGTGTCTTTTAACATGCCCCAAAAATGTCATTTGTCTTGTCTTAATTGTGTTTAGTAGTTCTCTTTTATTTTCAGTTGTTTTAAAACTTCATCGTTTGTTATCTTTTTGTTTCCATCCAATTCTACCTTTTCTTCTATAAATCCACATTTCAAAGGCTTCAATTTTCTGTTCTGTTTTCTTGTCTAATGTCCATGTGTCTGCACCATACAGGAATATTGAGAAGATGTAACATTTTGCCATCTTAGTTTCAGCCCTGTTGATATTTGTTTTGTTGTTAGTATATTTTTCATGGCATTAAAAATTACTTTTTGCCATACCTATTCTTTTGTTTATTTCAGTTTTGCATTTTCCATCATTGATTATAGTATGTCCCAGGTAGTTGTAGCTCTGGACTGTCTCTAGATGTATTCCCTCAACTTTGATATTTAATTGTAGGTCTTGAGAATTTTCTTTGTTTATGATCATAGTTTTAGTCTTTTTGATATTCATTTCTAGTCCATATTTTTTGCTTGTTATGTTTATCACATTAAGCAATTGTTGTAGGTCATTTAGTATTACATCTTATTTTCCTCTCTTCTCCTCTACAGGCTGCAGACAACTTTTTTCCCAGCTCTGCTGCTGTGAGGCGCACCTTCGCCTCCTAGTTATAAGTTAACTATGTAGACATTTTAGAGAGAAGGTCGTAGTATGTGATGAACTTTCCAAAAAGAGCTTTTAATTACTATTTTTTTCCTTTTTGGAATTTTGTTTACGCTAGAAAAAAAGTCTGGCGTGTAATTATACGACCATATGTAGTGTACAAATGAAATAGTGTTACACACAGTCTATTATCAATTAGCGTAACCCATTGCCTGGATAAACAACCACTAATATTAAAATAAAATATTAACAAATTAGGAACCAGTGGTGAGGAGTGTTAAACACTCCAAGGTATGAAGACAGCTTTACAAGGGAGGAACACAACACAATACTGACGTTTCGGCCTGTGGCCTTATATTTTTTATTACTTTTATTTTATTAACAAATTACCTCCCTGTAGAAATCAGAAAGATAACCACAAATGTATGATCTAAATTTTGACTTCATTAATACAAATCTATATTCAATCATTCAGCTACACATTAAGTGTAACAAATAGTATAGTATACTTACAACTAGTGCTGTCACAAAGTTATGATGTGTTTAGAGCATTATTGTAAGAAAATGATGTTGCAATTTATGACATTAATATCATATTAACCAACTAAAAGAAAAGAAAAGCAGAACTGCTGTATATAAACAAAATATAAAATATATGTCATTGCCTGAGGAGGCGGCAACTCGGTCGGGACGTTTCTGCTGTGAGTAAGCTCAGTGGGGCAGGCCGTTTAGCAGGGACTGATCAACCCATATTGCTATGTGCAGACTGCATGTCCTGCTACCACTGGGCTGAGACAAGCAGAGATAAGTCCGACTATTTGCCCGACTTTTTTACCTCGGGACAACTCTGTTTTGCAATTTTAAAAAAATTAATATGATTACTTCCCTTCACTTTGTATTTGTTTCTCATCATCATCAAGTACCGGGCCTGCTGGCGTCATGTCTCTCCACAAATTTTGATCTCGACAGTTATTTATCATTTCTGTTGTTGGCCAAGCTATTCTCTTAAGCTGTCTGGTATTTTTTCTCTATAATTCCCTCTATAAATTTCCTCAATTTTCCTAGTTGTTACAATATATTCCAGCTGTTCTCTTTCATTATATGGCCAAAAAATGATGATTGTTTCTTTCTAATATTGGAAATTAGTTCTCTTTTTGCTTTGGCCTCTTTCAAAAGGTTTTCATTACTATTCTTAACTGTCCATGGTATTCTCAACATTCTTCTGTAAAACCACATTTCTACAGACTCCAGTGATTTCCTTGTCTTATTGTCCATGATTAACATCCACATGTTAAGATTGGCTCTACATAACATTTAAGAACTATTTTTCTTGTTTCTATTGTCAAAAAATCACTGGAGTCTGTAGAAATGTGGTTTTACAGAAGAATGTTGAGAATACCATGGACAGCTAAGAAGAGTAATGAAGAGGTTCTGGGAGAGGTCAAAGCAAAAAGAGAGCTAATTTCCAATATTAGAAAGAAACAATCATCATTTTTTGGCCATGTAATGAGAAGAGAACAACTTGAATATATTGTAACAACTGGGAAAATGGAGGGACGAAGAGATAGAGGGAAGCAAAGAGAAAAAAAAAACAGACAGCTTAAGAGAATGGCTTGGCAGAAGGTCAACAACAGAAATGATAAATAGCTGCCGAGATCGAAAGTTGTGGAGAGACATGATCACCTACGCCAGTAGGCCCGGTACTTGATGATGATGATGATTGTCAAAAATGGATTGCATAGTATCTTCCTCATTTTTTTGGAACGCTGCTTTTGCCTGAGCCATTCTGCATCTCACCTCTGTTGTACATATTCAGTCTGAGGTTAACAAAGTTCCAAAATATTTAAAACTCATTTACCTGCTTTAATATTGTTCCACTTGTATTTCTATTGTTTATTTTGCACTGAGGTGATGTCTTTTCTTTGTTGCTACCATTACTTCTGTCTTTTTGCTATTAAGGCTGAGTCCTTTATTTTTGCTCTTTCACTATAATGTCTAACATTTCTTGTAACTCATTTTCACTCATAGCGATTAAGACTGTATCATCAACATCATCATCATCATTGAGTGCCGTTTCCGCATCGAAGGTTGGCTTCATGGAGCGCCAATTCCACTCTATCTCTTGCTTTGATGGTGCAGATTGTCATAGACTGACTTGTCCATCTTTTGATGTTACTCGTCCAAGTAGTCTTGGTCTGCCTCTGCCTATTTTACCTTGTATTTTCCCTTCCAATATTACTTTTATTAGGCTGTTGTGTCTTTTAACATGCCCTAAAAATTTCATTTGTCTTTTCTGAATTGTATTAGTAGTTCTCTTTTTATGTTTAATTGTTTTAAAACTTCATCATTTGTTTTCTTTTCTTTCCATCCAATTCTACCTATTCTTCTATAAATCCACATTTCAAAAGCTTCAATTTTCTGTTCTGTTTTCTTGTCTAATGTCTATGTTCTGCACCATATAGGAATATTGAGAAAAATATAACATTTTGCTATTCTTAGTTTCAGCCCTGGTGTTATTTGTTTTGTTGTTAGTATATTTTTCATGGCATTAAAATTACTTTTGCCATACCTATTTTTTTTTTATTTCAGTTTTACATTTTTAACATCATAAAGAGAAATGTTTGAAGACTACGAGAGGAAGGCAAATGAGAAAATCCAGGAACAATATATTGGTTAAAGCAGGGGTGTGTGTTTAATTTAAGAACAAGACATCGTGCACGACGATGAAAACGTAGATGTGGATCTGTTTTGAGGAAGAGAAAATTTTAAGATTGAAACTTACCTACCAATACTGAATACATTATGGTAACGTGCAGATCATTCTCGTTCGTATGGAAAAATATAGCAAAATCCATTCGTGTTCCTCGTTGAGTTTCCATCGAGGACAAACGTCAAAATTAAAGAAGCTATCCAAAGGTTTAGAGATAATTATCATGTTTAGGCCTACATCGAGTTCAAAGATAACATAATTCATTTCAACATTTCATATCACAGTTAGAAGATATAAAAGCTGATTAAACAGTGTTAGCGACCGTACAACCACACTTTTGATAATTTAGTGCAATCACGGTTCCCAAATTTTATGACAGCCTTTAGAATTGATAGGGATATCATTATTTGTAGCTTTCGACCGAACACATCCGACTTCATGACGCCATTTTTGAGTACCGAGTTGCCTTCCCTCTTCGATAGACCAAACAGTCTAGATAGTCTGTTTACATGAGCACCACTGAGAGGTGGAACAGGTATTTATTAGTTCTGTTGTTTGCCTATCCAGTCAGCTACGTGTCGCTAACCGCACTCAGTTGCTGGATGGAAGTCTCGACCCACGGATGATAATAAACTTGCACTTCTTCCTCCCGGGGTGGAGGTCCATAACAAATCCATTCTAACCAGTACTAGTTGTGACAATTAAGGGAATCTCTTTATTCTATCGCGCGCAACTCTATTCCTTCCTCTATTGCACTCTCTCTATCTCTTTCTGTGTGTGTGTGTGTGTGTGTGTATATATATATATATATATATATATAGTAGGAAACTCTTTGTACAGAGCTTTGCAGTAGGAGGCAATCTGATCATCAGAAGCGGACCCCGACGAGCAAGTGTTTCGGCTCTTTAGCTTGTTGACACTCTTGGGGGGGGGGGGGGGCGGTGGGCCTGCCTGGATCATGACCTCGTTGCTGAATCTGATAATATTTGATAGAAATATTCGACCACATAATGAACAAGAAGTATTCGTGGCGCCTGGCCCGGTCCCCCCTCTTCTGTACCTTTTGTCTTCTGAATTTGAATGCTGAATTGAAAGTTGCTGTGCCGTTTTTTTGTGTGTGTGTGTGTTCTCCATTCGTTTGATATGACTCATTTGCTCTATTTAAAACAAATTTTTCACGTTCTCTCGATCGCTGCAGAAAGTGCATTCGAAGTCTGATTAATTTCGGTTCTAAATTGCACTTTTCTGCGTTAAAGTCAAAATGATGATCTACTTATTACATCAGCGCCGATAAAGCGGAGTCGTACGTCGGCAACAGTCCCTTTTTCACAAATCAAGTGTTGTGAATGCGACATTCCACCGTCTAGACTTGGTCTGCGCTTTACGTCACATTGGTGCTGTTCATGACCGTTGTTGGAATTGCTTGACGCAAGTTATCTACATGTTACTCATTAATGTGAACTGCTTCGTCGGCCGCAGTTTTATCTCTTTAGGGAATGTGCACCGTGTTTTGTTCGTTGTAGGCTGCATTCACTAGAGTAATTAGGAATCTAAATGGCGCGAAATTGTTGTTTTTGTGTGTGTGTGTGTGTGAGATTGTTGTGTGCTACGTCATCGTATTGGTTCATCGTATATCCCTAGACCGACCGTACGCTGATTTTACGGTCTGTGTTGATGTGTGACGGGGATAATCTGACGACTAACTGTGTGTCTATATGTTCGGAATTGGAGTCAACAACAATGGCCTAACATCATCAAGCGCTATACATTTTTAAAAAATGGGATGATCATCATTTTCAAGAGGACGTGAACTCCCGGTATATGGTGGATAGGCGGCGGGAACATTTGAAGGCTCTGCAAGGCTCCTTGTTGTAGTTTCCTCATATTCCAAGTCCGGCTTGTTGCAGGAGCTACTGAGTTAAGTGCTCTGTGCACACCGTGAGCTGTGTGTCTCATCCGTTTTGATCATGTTTCGATATTCCAATTGTTTACGATGAATGATGATATCGCATGACAGGAAACAGTTGGCTGTGTTCACTTTCTGCTCGGTTTCGCCTTATGTCTTTTGGCGTGTGCTGAGACTTCTACGATGGGGACTACCGTTACCTTTCTTGTTTGGGAGATGAGATATTAATTCGGATGATTACGCTGCCACGGGCGGTTGAGCAGTTATGGATTTTAATTCGTTGCAGTGATACCGGGGCCTTCCATAAACAAATAAAACAAATTCTACGTGCCGAAAGTACTTTGTAATGATAACGGATCTTTTAAAATACACAAAACATAATTTGTCTACTTGTCTATAAATATAAAATACCATTTATTATAAGCATATTATTGAAACTGTCAGATGCATCATAAATAAACATAGCCACAGCTTATTTTCCCACTGCATACCGTGTATAACTTAGTTATTAGTAGTAGAGTAGTGCAGATGCCCTATAAAAAAAAAAAAAAAAAAACAACACTTATCGAGTACTTTTTGCTAAACTGGCGCCAAAAACAACATGGAAGCCAAGTTGAAGAATCTGATTTTGTCAACGTTCAAAATGCATGGATTAACTTTAAGAAGGTAATTGTTGATCTCAATTTTCAATATATTATACAGTTTACAGTATTTGAGTATTGATACTATTAGTAATTTAATAAGTAAATCTTTATTAATATTTAATCGCTCCCGGAGTCACCGGACCTCTCCTCCTATTTTAAATAATAATAAATAATTATTATTAGTCCTATCCTGGGTTTAGGAGTTTAGGCTAGATTTTAGACTAGAATTCTAAACCTGTGTGTTAGTGTGAGTGTGACCAGGGAACGGATCAGTGGTTGATTACGACTGTACCTACCTAATGAAGTTTGATCGCAGCCTACTGTACTACTGTACTGTACTGTACCAGGGACCTTACCATACTTATAACAAAAGGCCCGCAAAAGATTAGTCGCCATGAAGGTCATGGTTGCCAGCTGCCAAACATCGACCAGAAGCTACTTACTTTTCTGTTTCTGCTCCAAGGGGACTGGCCGGCCCTTGCACCAATTGAATATGCTTTCTTAGCAATTTTTATTGTCAGCATAGTATAACAGATAACATAACGCTGATTAACAGGCTGGAGAAAATACAGAATGAAGCTGCAATGCATATTATTATTATATTATCTTGGGGGTGTACAAGGGAACCCCCTAAGTAGCAATGTGGTGGTATCTAAGTATCTTCTTGATTTTCCAACCAAACATGGACAATGACAGGATCAAAACTGAGCACCTATGGACATGTCTGGAGTGCAGTGATGATGACCCGCAAATAAATAAAAAATCCTAAACCCAGACCTAACCCAAAACCTTGTTGAAAATATTAATTTAAATACACAAAAACTAGAAGCAGTTGATATATTCAAATATGTGCAGTCAACAGTGCCAAAACCCATAAGCCTATCTGATATGACTCCTCATCGGAAACATAAAATATCAGAACTTAAGAAAGACATAATAGGAATCATGAAAAAAGGCACCCAAACAGACACAGACAGAAAGCACTTAGCAGAAAAAACACATAAATGACAACTACCCACAGGACTCCTGGTCACACATATGCACAGTTGGCTCTGCTACAAACGCCATCAGAAATATAGGAGAAGGTGTGTTCTTGAGGCTGAATAACTAGGAAGAGATCACCAAGTCATTAGCTACTGGGAAATTCTCAAACAACTATAAAACAAACTGAAGCCCTCGAAGACGCTGCAAAATTGGCTATCCAAAACAAAAATAATGTGCACAAGAAATTGGTGATACTGACTGGTGCACTGTCAGTCTTAACAGCAATAAAAACCCCCAGGAACAGTGAGCTAGATGACTTGAGAACAACCTTAGACCAACTGTGCAATAACTTCCAGAGAGTGGTCATCTAGTGGATAGCATCACACTGTAATATACACAGAAACGAATGTGCAGACAAATTAGCTAAAGAGGGAGGGAGATTACCACAAAAGAACCATCTGGTCAGCTAAAATGAAGCCAAATTCATCATCAAAGGCCAGTGCCATGAAAAATGGAAACAAGAACATACAAAGTATAACGAGAAGGACAGATACCTCCAACTATCAAGGATGGATTGAGTCATCATACTTCGCCTACGCACAGGCCACAACAGAATAAGAAACCACATGTTCACCAAACTAAAAATTGGAACTACCAGCCAATGCCACTGTACCCTGGATAACATGACAACAAAACACATTTTGCAGGTTTGCCCCCAGTACATAGATCTGAGAAGGACAATGTGATCCACACCCACCTCTCCAGAAGAGAAACTATACGGGGCAACTGAATCACTTAAACAGACAGCTGCCTTCATACGAGAGTCTTAGTCTTAATTTTTTTTTTGTTCACCAGCTTTCACCTCTGACGAAGTCCCTAGAGACTAGGAACTTAATTTTGGGTGTTAATCCATTTTTTCTTGGCAGCCATGTGCACAGGGTGCCCTCGCCGTACAGGCAGATAACTCCGATTTCGGAGGTACTCATACTTTTTTCGTCAATGAGTAATTGACATTTCAAGCTGGGTCTCCCTGCTGAGACCAGGGGTGGATACCGCAGAGAGAAATCATTAAAAAAAATTCCCAACTAGTTCAGCTAGGATTTTAACTCATAACCTCACTGTCTCAAGGCCGGCGTCTTGCCTCGAGACCAACCAGTCCCCCTAGTCTGAATGAGCCATGATCGCAGAAGAAGAAATATGTGCAGTCAACCAGGGGAGATCACTCATTTAGCGGGAATTATTTATGCTGCTAAACTCGTAAATTACCACTGATTTTTATATCTGGTCTTGTGTTCATTTTGTGAGGGTAAATTTAAATGAAAAGAAATTTCTAAGTGGAAGTCAAAATGATTTTAATTTCAGTTATCAATTAGTATATAATAAAGACTTATAATATTGATAATTGAGGATATTGACATTGTTGTTGAAGTCATTCATTGAATTTTGAAGTCATTTATTGAAGTTTATTAGTTTTCTTATGAACTTATATTTCATATTTCTAGTAGTATCACTGTCACTTAGTCAGTCACTGTACTATTCAGAAATTCGTGCCCACAGAGTTTATTAATTATCTCGGAAACTGTTTGATGAATTTCTGTAATTCATTTTCATGAAATCTTAATTTTTCACTGACCTTAAGTCTGATTTTTTTCCCTACTGTCATGGATTTAAGAAAGATTTTTGCTTCTTTGAGGTATATAAAAATATGATTTACTTGGTTGTCCTAATTTTTAGGATTTTACAATACCCACATTTGTTGTAATCAACTCACTGTTTAAAAAGGCAAATTTCATGTGCTCTCCACACAATCTTAGCACCATCTCGCGATCATTGAACCGTAACTTGTAAGACGCAATCCACTGAGAGGTTTGTTAGAAAATTAACATAATTTACAGTAAAATCTAATGTTTAGAGCACACGGTTTGATATTTTCCTAAAATTATGCAATAAAAAACGATTTGTGCACAATTGAGACCACGTTTCCACTTAAATGTTAGAAAATCTTAAGGTCAGTGAAAAAATAAGATTTCATGAAAAAGAATTACATAAATTCATCAAACAGTCTCCAAAATAATTGATAAACTCTGTGGGCATGAATTTCTGAACTAACTATATTAGTAGCAGTGAGTGATACAGCTGTGAGTTGAGTAGTCGATTATGTGTAGTGTTGTAGTAGTAGTGACTATTGTATCATGTAGTGACAGTAGTACTGTAGGCAGTGTTTGTGTAGTGTGTTAACATCGTTTCGCCTAGTGACAATAATAGTAGTCTGAGTAGTCGCTAGGTTGTAACTAAGTGAAGCCAATTAAGTTTTAGTATTAGAATTAGTTAGTTAAAAGTTAAAAGCCCCGTCACGCCAAGTGGCGTATAGGGAATATAGTGTTAGTGACCATAAATTTTACAGACCTTCAGCACATGATTTTTGGAGTAATATGGTTGGTATTACGCCCGTGCAGCTTTACTTTCCCAGAAAAAATCCTATACCCATTTAAGGCTGGGTAAACCCGGAAGCTGTCGGTTAGTGTGTAGTAATAAATATTTGGAGCCTCGGTTGCTGAGTGGTTAGTGTGCTTGCTTCCTGATCAGAAGGGTCCAGATTTCTTCCCCAGTAGTGGTTGATTTTTTTTTTGACTGACAAGGCTTCAGGGTTCACCCAGCCTCTAAAAATGGGTATCAGGTATTTTTCTGGGAAGTAAAGGTGACCTGGCATGATACCGACCACATCGCCCAAAACTGTGCTGTGGTCGAAGAAAAATATGGTCACTAACACCATATTCCCCATATGCCTAGCAAGGTGTGGAGAGAACCTTTACTTTATTTTTAAAATTAAATATTCACAAATTTAATTACAATTGTTATTCATTTTATAACATTTATTATTAATCACTAAGACTAGGTACTTTAGTCAAAATTTCAATTTAGTTTAAATGAAAAAAATTTTAAAAACCTAAAAAACAGGCCCTCAACCTTAAGAATCCAAAAGTACCTCACTCATGTATGTACATTAATTATGAGAAAGTTAGGAATTTTGAAGTGAAAAGATAAATAAACTGCAGATTGCTTTTTGCTATAAAAAAACAATAACTAGTTCAATCTACATACGGTTATGAAGTGTCATGATGTAAGAAAAATAGTGATGTGATATTAGTTTAATGGGAGACTGAGACTTGTCATTTATTTCAAAATTGCAACATGCTGCTGGTCAGATTATTTTCAAATTTAGCACAGTTATGAGAGCAATGAAATAAATAAAAATAACCATATTAATTGCTATAAGTGATCTTAGCTATTTTAATGACTATCAATTAATTGCCGCATATTGAAAAAGTAGGCCAAGATGCAGTAAGCTGCCATTATGTGATTGTGATTTTCTGTGTGGGGGGTCTTGTCTTTTAAAATGCTACAGAAAACATATTACTGGTCAGATTGATTTGAAATTTCACACACGAATGATGAGAAGCACAATACATTCAAATATCCACATTGACTCATGACTTAATCAATCTAAATGATCTTGCTGTGCAATTGCCACATAATGTATTAAAAACTTTCCTATAATGCAATCAAACAGCTATAACTGGAGATTAAGTTTATCTAAATTTTGATGGCATATTCCATGATATTAAGGATTGCCATACCTTCATTTTGATATATAAATAAAGCACAGCCACTTGCTATCCTTTGGGACATTTCATTAAAAGCAGGATCTTATATTGCCTCCTGCCTGAAGCTGTATTGAACATTCATGCACATGTGTTAGATTTTTCCTGCTTGTAGAGTGAGTCGTTCACTGGCAGTCAACCTGTGAGTTTGTGTAGTGAACATGTTTCATATGCTGCGAAATGACCTAATGACGTGAGTGGCTATATTGCATCAAATATTGCCAAAATATTATTTTAAAAAACTAGAACTTGGTGGTCATCTGTCGCATTCATGCTGCTGTACGATGAAAGTGACCAGACCTGTGAGCATTGTGAATTTGGCAGCTACATCATGGCATTTGGGAATACACTGCCCATTCTTTGCATCTGCTTCAGACTTCCTTGGCCAAACAACATTCCACTTTTCTCTGGTTCATCAGGCTACCAATCCTAGTGACATTGTTCTTTACGACTTGACTGTTCCCAAAGCTGAAAATGTCACATAAAGGGCTTTATGCTGAGTGCGGAGGACCATTTATACTCCCTTCCCAAAGAGACCTTCTGGAAATGTTACCAACAATGTTGAGACCCCGCCAGGAAGAAGCATATGCAGTCCCAAGAAGAGGACTTTGATTGAGTACTAATTGATTTTTTCTCACTCAAGGATAAGATCTTTTTGAACAGCTTACATAAATATTTAAAACAAGGGAACAATATGTTTGTATAACAACCATTCAGAGTGAGCCGCAATAACAAGACAAAGAAAAGAAATTAAAGGAGATCCAAAATAGATTACATATAAATTGTACTATGGATATAAGATAGGACTCAGTAATAAATGTTTTAAGAAGAGAATTGTTACTTAGTCTCTTATAAATGTAAGGTTGTAATGTACAATTTATAAGTGATTATGATTCCATTTTTACACCATCTTTACTGCAGCCTTGCATGATTATATATTTAGATGTATTTTTATGCCAATTCCTAAAGATCTGCAGAAACAGCATTTTACTGTTAACAAGGTACATGTAGATTTCAGTTTCACTACAGGGATGGACTGGATGATCTTGAGGTAAGACAGCGGTCTCTGAACAAGAAAGTCTGGGTTCGAATCCCACTAGAGACAGGCGGCAGTAATTTTTTTACTTTAAATTAGTGTTTTTTTACCCCTTGTTTTACCCTCCTCTCATCTCTTGGTAGTGAGATCTGGTGACTATCCTGCTTGGATAGCAGCAAAAAACAGGAGGTCCTGTTACACTTGCACGTGTTAAAGAACCCCTGGCAGTTAAAAAGTCTTAAGAAAATGTACTCATGCCAAAGACAGATGTGTCAGGCTGAAAAGAACTGATGTCATGGCTTTGCTGTAAAATTGAAGATGCAGTGCATCCATGCCCACTTAATGGGTGAACACTAACTAGATGAATAATTTGACTAATGCATATTCATGTTTATATTGTTACATTTAACCATATTCTTTTATTTTTTTATATACATTTATTTAGTGAGGCTTGTCGGTACCTGATAGAGGTATTAACACCTGTCAATCAAAAAGAAAGAGGCCAATGGCTGGACAAAATTATTGACACGGTTCAAAAGCAATCTTGTAAGTTGGATTATTCAAATTACTTTAAACAGGCTAGCTTTGAAATCTGTGTTGTTAGCTTCTAATTCATTTAAAAAAAAACTATTTTCAGGTCTACATTTCATTAACAAAAGTGTTTTTATGAAAGCAGCTTGTTAAACTTCTGATCAACAGTTCTATACCAAGCAGGAGAAAAACATTTTCTCCATTTTGGATCCAACTGGAAACGAAAAAACAAATGAGGAAATTAGAGAAATCACCAATCAACCACTAATATCTTCAGTAATCAAGAAAAGACGATTGTCATGTGATGAGGAGAGATAATAACCGAATTACAAGGCAAGCCCTCATGTGGGAAACAACAGGTAAGAGGAAAAGATGAAGACCCAGAGAGACATGGAGAAGAACATTGATCAGAGAGGCAATAGCAGCAGGAAGCGGCTCCCTCGATAAGATAGAGTTTGCTTGCACAGAACAGAGACAAATGGTGAGATTTGATAAAAGATCTTTACAAGGATTGAAAACTGCTAGAATAAAAATTTAGATAAGAGAAAGAGTATCTGGATCTATGCCCTATGCTACGGCTCAAAAAAGGTCAATAGATAGATATAAACTTTTTTTCTTTCACTTGTCAGAGAACACCATTAGTTAAAAAAATTGCATGGTTAGATCCTCCATAAATCTTTTCACTTTTAGAATCAATGCTCTCTTATTATCATATAACGCTTGTCTTCTGTTCAGAACAACACGAAACTAACACTAAAGACTAAACTCTTAATATACCAAACTTGTGTGCTTAGCACACTATTATATGGATCTGAAACCTGGACAATATACTCAAACCAGGAAAACAGACTAAATGTCTTCCACATGTGATGTCTCCGCAAAATAATGCACATCAAATGGCAGGACAAAATAACCAACTCAACTGTCCTGCAACGTGCTAAGACGCCAACAATCATGTCGATGCTCAGATGTCGAAGACTAAGATGGCTGGGGCATGTCCAACGAATGGAAGAAAAGCGCATTCCTAGGCAAGTACTATATGGTGAACTAATGCATGGAAAAAGACAAATTGGCAGACCTAAATTATGATATAGAGATATCTGTAAATCATCTCTGAAAGACTTCTCCATATGTGAAAATGACTGGGAACATCTGGCAAGTAATCGCACATCATGGAGTCATATGTTGGACATGTGATGAGAAGAGATAATAACTGAATAGCAAAGCAAGCCCTCATGTGGGAAACAACAGGTAAGAGGAAAAGAGGAAGACCAAGAGAGACACTGAGAAAAACATTGATGAGAGAGGCAAGAGCAGCAGAAATCGGCTCCCTCAATGAGATGGAGCTGCTTTACACAGAACAGAGACAAATGGCAAGATTTGATAAAATATCTTTAAAAGAATTTAAAACTACTGGAACAAAAATTCAGATAAGAGAAGGAGTATCTTGGTCTGCGCCCTATGGGCCGTCTACGGCTCGAAAGGTCAATAGATAGATAGATTTTAAAAAAAGACAGTTAATGGTTTAGTTACTTAGTTACTGTGATTGTCACTGGTTTTGCAACTCAAAAATAGGGCTTGTACTCAGATAAATCACTGGAGGCTGTAGAGATGTGGTTTTACAGAAGAATATTGAGAATACCATGGACAGTTAAGATGAGTAATGGGGTTAGCGGGATAGGGTTCTCCCCTATCAAAGGAGGAGTAAGATGTCTCCTTTTCTTCACCAGTCTTCGGGGCACCCTTGAGCAAGGTGGAGCTTCCGTTTAGCCCTCCAATCAGGGTTACATGACGCCATTGAAGTAGGGGGTGGATGGTGTTTTGGGAGCAGCCAACAAGTAGTGACGGTTATGGTCCCCGCTCTGTGATGGCAGGCAGAGGACCTCATTTATAGAGACAATGTCTGCTATCTCTAACTAGTACAGTCACTGCCAAGAAATGACATCTCACTTCAATAACTGGGATCACACTTTTCTCCTTCCTTTCTAGTGTACTTGTTTTAGTTATATTGTTAGTTATTCATGTCCCTGCAATTTCCTTTTAATTTAGTGACCACATCAATGGTTGGTAAAACAGAATGTGAAGTTGCTGTTCAGGAGTGTAATGCAGAACAAGAAGATGACAGGTAAATGTGACAATTAATGTACAACATTATTGTAGACAAAGTGTCGCCAGACTGCCCCAGTGGACCAGAGTTTGCCTGCCACTTAATTTTTCTTTTTTAAGTCTAAAAATAAACAATATTCTACGGTAATGGTTTGTTGTAAAGATTTTTGTCACTTGTTATTTTCTATAATTCAGTGGCTCTTAAAGATTTAGTTCTGTCCTAGTCTCTTCAAGTTTTAAAATGCCTAAGATGGATCATTGATGTGATGGGAGATAGTTTCTGTACTTTTTTTTGTTTTGATACATTTCTAAACCATCTACATGTGTCCTTTCCTTCTCATATTTTTCCCTAAAGTTTTTGTGGTTAGCTATTTTACAAATCATTGCTGGTGGTATCTAATATTTGATCATTGAGTTGCTTTTATATATCTGTCAGTCATATGTGTGTGTGTGCATATAAATGCTTCTTAGTAAGTAGTTCAGGGAACACATACTTGATTTGAGCAGTATATCTACGGTCTTTAAAGTCTTTGCCCATTATATCCATTCAAGTTAAAGTCATGTTTATTTCAGATATTTAAAATGTATTATCACATAATTTAAATCTGAATTAATTTTCACATTATGAAACATTTGAGTTTACTAAGTTACAACTAAATATAAATTATTTGATCTTGACATTTATAATTGTGAGATTACAGTAGTGTATAGAAACTAACTTTAGTGTTCAATTTTAAGTTTTTTTGCTTTATTTCTCCACAGTGGTTCAGTTTTCAACATTATTGATGCTTTCTCTGTGCCAAGATACACCTATGTCAGAGAGAGAAAAAAATTTATTATGTAAGTAATTTAAAACACTTAAAATAATTATATATGACAAGAACATTAATGAAATTAAGGCTATGAATCTGAAGCTAAAAGAAGAAATCATAGACAATATATGCTTGAAGGTATAAGATGCCATAAAATTGTGTGAGCTGTATACAGTCAGCGACTTGTTTTTATAACTGGCATCAGGATCATTGAATCAGAACTGATCATAATACTACTCCCTCATTGCCATGGCAGATCTGAAAATAAACATTAAACTAGTAGTTTGACCAAGTCATTTGGAATTAAAAGAGGAAGCTTGAACCTTGTCCCCTAAAAGTGCATGCAGTGCTAATACAGGAATGTTAGTTCATGACGGATGTAGTAGTTCAATGTCAACCATGATGCAATACAACTTATGCCCATTTAATAACATTTTAAACCCAGGAAATCCAACGGTACATGCACTGGTAAGGAGTAAGTTGTTCATAGCTGATAGCTTGCATTAGAATCGGTGAACTAGAAATGGTCAAGACCCTGTACACCTTCCAGTGGTGGTCTTGGAAACAAACTGGTCTGGCCAACTGAGTAGGGAGGGATCAATGAGGAAAGGCAACTAAAAATGATTTGCAGAAATCAGATATGTTCAGTCAAATGGCATAACATATAGCAGGTTGCTGTAAACAACAATACACACAACACATCTTCACCATATTTGGAACAAGTAGTGGGGTGTAACGTACAACTCCTACAAGATATGGTGACAGCTTTAAAAAAAAAATAGGAACACAACAAAATACTAACGTTTCGACCAACATGCTGCCTTCTTCAGAGAATGAGGGCAACACAAATAGATATTGGAGTAAAGATAAACTCATCTACTCTCTTAGAATGTGTGGGACAGGTAGATCAAGGAGAAATAAAAAGAGGGATAAGAGATGAAATGATAAAATGAAAGGGAGATGTACTACATGTAGAAGGAACAAATTAATATGTACAAATTAGTAAGCTAAACATATTTAAAAATTAAACTGAGACAACTGAGGTATGATCCAAAAACTTTCAGTGAGTAGATGACTTTGAGTCAAATGTGGATATGATGAGATGTGGCTTTGTAAAACTGTCACCATACCTTTTATGAGTATACGTTACACCCCACCACTTGCTCCTGCTACCAGCTTAACAGCAGCAATGCAGTTATTTGCCTCTTCTCTACACCATGTTGATATGCTTTTATGGGTTGACTAGTACAGCAGCAGATTTATGAGAAGAAAAGTGATGTTTTAAGGGCAGACAAGAAGAAAAGTCTGCCAGTCATTGGACATATATGAATAATGAATATACTTGGTTTTTATATTTGCAGAGGGGGGGGGGGCGCATAAAGAAACCACATATTAATTTTTCTAGTTTTTGAAAAATCATCGCCATAGAGAATGGAAGACTTAATTTAGAAATGAAAGCAAAATACCGGAAGACCAATGCAATGGCATACCAATTGTTGGTATTACTCAAACACCAAAGCATCAAAATATCAATAATAAACAATATATTTTTCACTATTCTTCCTTATGGAGATCACAAAGGAAGAACATCTGTCATGTGCTCAGAATAGATTAAATAACGCTCCTGCGCCAGACCTTTATGCTGACAGTGGGTAGCAAAAGAAAACAAGGAAGACCAAAAGAATTTAAAAAGCAAATGATAATGGGGACTCAACTATGGGATTAAGAACAAAACAAGACTTAGCAGTAAATTGTCACACATGGAGAGTTATGCATTACTTATGCTCTATGTGCAGTCGTCGGTCCAAGAGGAACTAACGGTTCCTCTGCTATTAATGTCATTTACATTCTTATGTAATTATATTCTTATCTAAGGCACTAGAAAGTTCACATGTTATAATAATAAAAGGCCATTGCTATAAAATATTTTTAACATTGTTTGACAATGAAGCCTTTTCTCATTGCTTGTTTACCTTCTTTAGGGACAATAACTTGGATAAATTGCCACCAAAATTGCATGGAACCCCATCAGACAAAGCAAACATGTTTAGAGAACGTTACACAATTCTGCATCAGGTTTGTAGCTTTAAAGCTGTTTCATTTTTTTTTCGCGCAGTCTTGTCTTTGTATATTGAGCTGTGTGTCTAGATTAACATTGATTCAGTCTCTTCTTTGATAATGTTCTGATGCTCATTAAATTCATAGTGTTATAACATTTGAAGCATGATTTTATTGTAATACTTTAAATTTAATTAAAATTTGTAGCCGCCTCATAAAATAATATTTACCATCACCAAGTTTTTTGGTCTTGATTTATTATATAGTATTCATTCTTTCATTCTTAATATGATCAAATTACCAAAGAAAGGAAGTTTACAGGAGTGCACAAATTATAGGAGAATTATGCTACTCTCAGTGCCAGGAAAAATACTAAGCAGAATCATTCTGGAGAGACTAAAAGAGGCCATTTGAGAGATGAACAAGCAGGTTTTAGGAAAAACAGATCGTGTACTGATCAAATAGTTGAACAAAGTTTAGAACTACAGTCCCCACTTTATATCGGATTCATAGATTGCAAAAAGACATTTGATAGTTTAGACAGAGGAATGCTTTGGAAGTTTCTGAGTCATTAAGGAATCCCCATAAAGTTTATTAATCTAATAAAAATAATGTGTGAAGGAGTGAAATGTAGTGAAGGGCAGCATACAGAAGCATTTGAAATAAGAACAGGAGTAAGGAAAGGATGTCTTTATCTCCATTTCTCTTTCTGCTGGCTGTAGATTGGATTATAAAAATAACAGAAATTGAATCCAGTGGTTACTGACCAAGCAAACTTGATTATTTAGCCTTTGCTTTTGACATAGTTCTCCTGTCCCATAATCATCAACAGATGCAAGATAAAATGAAAATACTTGATGAGAGATCACAACAACTGGGACTGAAAATAAATAGAGATCACACCAAAATTATGAGAATTAATGCAGTTGACAATAACCAAATAAAAATAGGAGAAATACCTCTACTAGACATACAATGCATATATTTGGGCAGTAATATAGTCAAAGAGGGAGGAACCGAGAATGATACCAAAATTAGGGTGCAAAAAGCAAGAGGAGCCTTCATCGCACTAGGAAACATGGAAATCTAAAGAAATAGGGTTAAATAAAAATTGTGAATTTCAATAATAAGTCAGTCCTATTATATGGCTGTGAAACATGGAGAGCAACAAAAATGACAATAACGAAGATACAGACCTTCATTAATGGATGCTTGCGTAAAATAAAAGGATGGACATGACAACAAAATCACTAACATAGAATTATGGAAAAATACCAGTGGACAAAGAGATACAATGAAGACGATGGCTCTGGACAGTACACACACAGAGGAAGCTAGCTGAAGAGTATTACACGACAGACCCTTTTTTAGAATCCCCAGTGAGAGAGACAAAGAGGAAGACCAAAATATTTTTGGAGAAGATAGTTGGAAGCAGAGATGAAGATGATGGGAATGACATGAAATGATCTTTAAAAAAAAAATGGCAAGAAACAGAACTGCCTGGAAAGTGTTTGTTGAAGACCTATGTTCCTCAGGGAGTTAAAAGGAAGAAGAAAATTCATTCTTGATAGTTCAAAACACACATGTGCTTTTTATCTGCAGAGAACACTACGGCATGACCTTTTCACACCTCCTGCACTAGGAGCTACTGATGTGGAAAGCAACAAGTTCCAGGTTGGTGCACTATGGGATACTTGAATGCCTTTAATTTGAATAATATTGTTCCACTAAACTTGAATGTATTATAATATATTAATTATAGGTGGTTGTTACATATATATATACACAATAAATTATGTGGTTGCAGCTTAGTGGTATTGGACATGACAGAATAACGTGGTCAGAATGGCCCTCCCCTCCACAGGATTGTTGGTCTCCCAGCATGTTAGTGAAGGCCTTGTAATCGTTAGTTGTTTGCACATAGCACAAAATATATGCTTGTCGTGTAGGATTTGGTGTCATGTCCTGCCATCTTATCTTTAGCAGTTTCCATAAACAACGTATCTCCTGTGTGTTACCGGGATCTCATTATGAGGAAAGTATATAATAGTGACACTGTGACCTTCCAGGCATGTCGTAAGAGGCGACTAAGGAGGTTGATCGATGGCTTGACAAGCTGTCATTGTAAAAAGTATTGTTATGGAAACAGAGCCATAAGTTTTGGAAGCAGTGATCTCTGCAATATGTGCCATTTTGGCATGCAAGTTTTCTGTTTTTTTTGAGATTGTGGTTCTGACCTATGTGCCGTCTTCGGCTCGAAAGGACGATAGATAGATAGATAAACAACGTATGTTGAAGTGGTTGTGTTGACAAATATGATTAGGTTAACTTTTTTCGCATGCATTTAATAAAGGTCGCAATGGAGAAAAGTGGATTGTAGACTTTTGATTTGGAATGTGATACCATGCATGTACCTATGTAGAGTCTCAATTGAGACAAATAAATATTATTATGAACGGAAACTACAGCCTGGTCTTGAAATCTATAGGTTGATTTTATTACAAGGATAATGGTGAAAAGGTTATAAATACAAAACATGTAAAACAAAAGCTTATCTCCGCATTCTGCTGTAGTTAATGAGTCTAAAAAAAGGAGTAAACAAAATTAATACTTAAAATAGATATAGTAGAACATCCCATGGATCCAGTACAAGTTTGCATATGTCCATTCTGGATAGCATGTAGTAAACCCATCTTTTAATGTTAGTTTTTTTTCCTTCATTCTTCCATCAGTCAGCTTTACGGAAACATAGCAATTTTTTATGTTCAGTTCAACTAACACGTCACAGAAAACATTAGTGATTGTCTCATCAGTTTATACATTTTTTTTCTGCATTTGTTGCAACAAATAATGCTTGTGTATGTAGTTTGAACTTATTTGTTAGTGTCAGTGATAGCGAATAAAAAATAATTATCCTAAAGCTGCTTTCTCATGATATTCCATTTATATTTGTCATTATTTATGGATTTTGTTTATTTAATTCGTTTGCAATGATACCGGTGCCTTCCATAACCATAACTATTTGTCATTAACCATTGTTAGGAAATGGTTTTCCATCCTGGGCCAAAAATGACACCTTGGAAATTGTTCGGCGGTAAACTCTTCTTCATATCTTGTAGCCAAATTATTGGAATGAAGTGGTGGGGTTACATCTCTGAGTTCACAAGTTGACTTCAATACTTATTTTCTGTTTTCTGTAGTCTTATACAGGTTGCAGTTCCATAAATTTATTTCTGAAGTGTTAAATTTCTGATCCATCTTTTCTTGAAGTGACAACTTAAAACATGCCATCTCAAATGTTTACAATTTTATTTGTCATGATCATTTGTTTTTGTTTATGTCCAATATTCTGACAGCTAAAACCAGTGGAGTACCTTGTTGGCAGTACAGCCAGACTGGGGAACGTTCTCGTGTTGGGAATGCTTGTTCAGCTGAAAGAGGTGAGTTCACTGTGTACAATATCTTCTTCTACTTTCCTTCCTCAATTTGCATTTCAGCTTCAAGTGGAGATATAGTTTGAGGTCTTTTTCTCTTGTCTTGGTCACTGCTGCTGTTATATTCCCTAGTGCGTCTAATATTCTCTCAGTCCATTTTTTTCGTGGTCGACCTTTGAGTCTGGTGTTCTTGCAACGTTTATTTAAGGTAATTAACACAATTAATGAATTTTTCTCCTGCTTCTTCTTTCTTCCTCATTTGCCTTTCAGCATCGAGGGGGAGATAAAATTTGCGGTCTTTTGCTCTTCTGTTCGCCTCTGCTGTTGTTATATTTCCTAGCATTTCAAATATTTTGTAAATCTTTTTCGTGGTCAGCCCTTGAGTTTGGTGTTCTCGCAACGCTTATTTAAGGCTTGTTGTGTTGTGTTTTGATCTTTCTGCCTTGTCACGTGGCCAAACCTTTTTATTGGTTATTTCTTTATATATTCCATTGTAGGGATTATTCCTAGCCTTTTTCTCAGTTCTTCATTCCTGATCTTATCTCTCAGGCTGTTTACAATTAATAAATAAATAGACGTAATTATACACAAAATATAGATGTGGAGGTAACTGTTCATAGAACCTCACATAGATGAGGTTCAGTTTAGATGTAGAAAGGGAAAGACTACTGCTGATGCCTTCTTTACTGTAAAATAGTTATGTCAAATTACTGACTCCACTACAGTGCCACATATATTTTTTGCTGTATTCTGAATGCAGCACCATATTGGAGATTCTATTGAATAAATATTAACTTTCTTGAACGTTTACACTCCATGAAAAGTGGAAGGTTGTGTCAAGAAATACGAGTTTGTTGACCAGTATATGAAATTACTTGGACGATCTAGATTTTGCAAATGGTGTAGTGCTCCTAAGTGACAATATCAACAATTTGCAAAATATCACAGAAATCTTATCATCCTTGGCAGAAAAAATAGCAGTTGGCAATATATATCTCAATCTCCAGGTATTGGAAAGAATAGATCACTGTATATATCTTGGTAATAGTATAGATCAAGAAGGTGAAACAAAGAAAGAGATCAGAAGCAGGATAGCAAAAACAGCAAGAAATTTTGAAAACCTGTACAAATTATGGGGAAAAAAAAATACTATGCAAGAAAACTAAACTTCAGTATATGCTCAAAGCAAAATATTCAGCTCAAACTTATTGCTCAAACATATTATCTACACTTACCTATGCATGAGAAAGCTGGAAAATATCAAAAGAGATTGAAAAAAAAAACTAAATGCTTTTGAAAACAAATGCCTAAGAAAATAACCTGTGTACAATGGAGTAAATTCAAGACTAATATTGAAATAAAAGAAAAGGCCACGCAACTAAATATCTTATCTACAATTAAGGAAAGAAGATGGATTTATGTTTGACATTTGGTGCGAAGAGACAAGAGAATTTCTGAACAGGCTCTTCTATGAGAAACATCAGGAGACAGAAAAAGAGGAAGATCTAAAGAGACACTAATAAGAACACTTATAAGAGAAGCAAAGTTGGCAGGCTTAGACTCATTAGATAAGATCGAACATCTTGCCCAGAATAGAGGTGGGCGACAAAAAAAGCTCTATGCGGCATCAAATGGCGCAGGAAGGATCAAGAATATGAGGTGCCTGTTCTTGACTTTGATATTTTGCTGCTGATACTGCACTCTAGGAGTAGGCTGAAACATAATTTCAGTTTTGATGTTAATGATAAAATCAACTGATTGTCAAGAATGTCCGTGTAATTTTTTTCATTGATTAATACTCATCATTGCTCATCCTCAAAAGGATGCCCAGTTTGTGTTGTAGTTTACAGAAAATTGTAATAACTGCAAATATTCAACCCAACACTTCCATTTTCAATATTACATTTTTGAGTAACAGGTTACCTTTCCTTTTGATCAGTACTTACTTGACTAAACTGGTTGTCATTTACCATAACCACAGCAGGGAAGGGGAGCTTGACACAGGCAGTTAGTTATGAGTCACTGACCACTTTCAGCCCAGATGCTGTTTGGTATCCTACTCCAAATCAATGTAACACACCAGCATTACAGCAGTTCCCTTTAACATTTGTGGGTAGCAGTAGATAAGTTAAATGTTATCATCCACGCAAATAATTCCCTCATAATTAAATAATAATTTAAAGTAGATATTCACTTAATTGTGGACAAAATGTATTTTCATTTATTTCTTACTTTATTTTCAGGGAAAATGGTTTATTGAGGATCCAACAGGATGCGTCCAACTTGATTTCCTTGATGCTATATCCTTTTTCTTTGCACTTAAATTTGTATAGTTCAGTTTTCTTAGCTATAGTATCTTTTTATTTGGTCTTTACTACTTCTTTCTACCATTCATTTACACTTGCTGTATTATGTCTTTAGAAGGCTAAAAAAGGGAAAGGTATTAGATATCAAACCTTTTTATTTGTGTCTTTATTGTATATTACTCATTGTGGTCAATACATAAGAATAAAACATGCAATTTGTTTGTTTGCATTCACCAGCTTTTAACCTCAGGCAAAGCCCCTGTAGGCTTTTTCAGGGATTGAATTTTGTGTGAATTTTGCTGCTAATTGAGAGTGTGAGACACAGATTTGATTACCTAGAGACTGGGATAGAGTAAAGCTATGAATAAACCATGAATTTGATGAGAAAAATTTCCACCACATGTCGAGATTAAAACCAGAACGGTCTTTTCCATAGACTGATAGTTTGTTTAGACCACCCCAAACCCCATATCCATTTTATAACTGTACTTATCACTTCTGACAAAAATAGCGAGGCTGAGGTTTGATAACCAGCTATCGCAAATGTGTGTGTTCTTACCAGGAAATATTGCTGCAAACTTTTGTTCCCGCTTCATCACATCTTGGATAATCTACAAGTAATGTGAAATGATCAAAGGGCAACTTATATTATTGAAAGTGATATTATTTCTTACAAACTATGGCGATGCATTGTGATGACTATTTGGCAAGCTAGGCGTGTTTATCCCATCTATTACACCATATTGCTAAAGCATCACAGATTAAACGCATATGAGGCGGCTAACCTACTTTGGGAACTTTGTTTCTCACAGATTAGTGAGCAATGACTTTCTTCACTGCTACTGCACGCTGCAGTCCACACACTAGCTATGATGAACACTTCTGAATTTATTTTAGTGATTAACAATAACCCAAAGCATTGGTGGGCAACCTACGGCTCACGAGCCAGAACTGATCCATCGAGCTTTTTTGACCGCCCTTCTGCTTGATTTGAAAATTACTATACACTCCATTCCCTGAGCTAAAAAAAAAGTAAATAATAAAAAGTAAGACAAAAATGCTCAAACCCTGACCAGTAAGTTTTCTATTTATAATTTATTGTTGAATTTTCTCTCCCCCATCCTTTTTCTGTCTCACCCATCTCCCTTTCATTCCACTCTCTTTTCTGTCTGTTATAACTGCGTTAGGCTGGAAGGAGAATGCCAGCTGTGCCACCATTACTGCTTGGATCTGTATTTCTGACATGGGAATGATGAAATACCTCACCACTTGATGTACAAGTGTTACACAGCTGGCAGGTCATGACTATCTTAGGGATACACTCAATTATTTTCCTTTGAAGATGATGAGAAAAGCATCCATAATCCCCCTCAGCTCATTTAAGTTTTTGTCATGTTTGGAACCCTTAACTGTAGAAACAATTTTCAGCCAGGGCTGTTTACAGAGAACTCTTTTGTTCTTGCCGAGGGTTGGTACGAAGATGCTATTTTTCACATTGAAGCCTTTGGATTGCCTCCTCCTGAAAAAGCTGATGTAACAAGGTAAACCACAGATAATACTTTAACAATAATATTTAATTTTTTGGTCTTATAAACCTTATTAACCTTTTCTCAGCTGAACTAAGAGGTATAACTACTTGTGATAACATACTAAAACAATCACAAAATGCAACATCCAACTTTAAAAAATTATTTTTTTTTAAAATGATGGCTGAACATAATAAACAAAAAAAAAACTAATTTAAAATGAGAATTTAATGAACAACCAAACTTATTATATACATGTTAGTATGTTCACAGTTAATTCTACAGTTAGTAGAACAACAACACAAAATTGTACAAAAATCAAGGAGGGCGAACAAATAAATAACAAAAATGATGATGTTTGATGTAGGAATTTTTTTTAATTGTTCAAAAAAAAAAAATCACTCAGAATATCCATCACATGTATTCAAATAACTATTAGTTCTAAATTGAATAAAGCTTATTTCTAAATCACTCTCCACATGAAATTTATCAAACTCTGAAGACCTAAATTCATTAAAAAAAACAGGAGATGGGGATCTCCATGATTGGGTTTCTAAATGATTTTCATTACTACAATGCTACATCAGTACTGAAATTCCTCTGTGTAAATACTGCTATTAAATTTAGAAAAATTTTCACAGCTTTGTTCTAACACTATATTTCTTTGTAAATAAATCATACATTTTTAAATGATGTAGCATTTTACAAATTTTGTTAACATAATTTGTTAATTTCAATGATGATGTCCCCTATCAAACGAGGGTATTCCACTGGAATCCCCTTTAACATTGTCGTGAATTCTATTATTGTGGCGATTCATGATTGTACAAAGAAATTATGACGGTGGTTTTCTGTTGCCTTCTGTCGATTTGTTTACAGTTGGCGCCACTAGCCTTTGACTAAAAAGTCTCACCCACAAGGCAGTGGGGTTGTTTTACTTCAGGGTACCATCCCTTAGCTTTTTACTCTTCCAAGCATACCTGCAAGGCAGCAGAGCAGTCGAAGGTTGTACAGTCTACTGCATACAGTAGCAGATAAAATAAACTGACCTTTTTTGGCCATGTAAAAAGAAGGGAACAGCTGGAGTATATTGTAATACCTGGGAAAATCGAGGGACGAAGGGATAGAGGGAAGCAAAGAGAAAAGATACCAGACAGCTTAAAAGAATGGCTTGGCAGAAGGCCAACAAAAGAAATGATGACTGTCGAGATCAAAAGTTGTGGAGAGACATCATCACCTATGCCAGCAGGCTCGGTATTTGATGATGATTCATTTCAATGAAAATACTTTGTATAGCATGGAATGAATTTAAGACTAGTGCAGAAATAAGAGAAATGACGAGCACCCACAAATATCATCTATAATCAAAAGAAGAAAGTGGGCATATACTTTGGTCGTGTGATGAAAAGAGAACAAGAGAATCTCAAAGCAGGACCTCAAATAGGAACCAGAGGATAAAAAAAAAGAGGGTGACCTAGAGAAACACTAAAAAGAACACTTAGGCGAGAGGATATAACAGCAGGCATTAGCTCCCTCGCTGAGATTGAACAACTCACCCAGAATAGGGATGTGTGGCAAGATACAATGCCTGTGCAAGGTGTAATGCTTGATGGCAAAGATCATTATAAAAAAAAGTAGTACTTTTTGCCCTTTGTGCTGTCTTTAGCTCGAATGGATACTAAATAGATAGATTCATTACATATGAACCCGATATATCCTGATTATAATGATGTGACTTTAACTTTGCTTCAGTGGACAGTCTCAGGCATGTAGAAGTGGCTTAACACCTCCCAGAGCTATCTGGGACTTCAAGTGTACACAAAAATTTATGGAAATACACACAGTGAAAACCAGCAAATGCTGAAACTGAATTAATCATCATCAATCTTCTGTATTTCAACTTCCAGTGGAGTATAGGTCTTCAACAAACACTTATAAAGTATTCCTGTTTGGTGCCATTCTCCTAAAGTCATTCCATGTCTTCTCCATCTTCTTCATCTTTATTTCCTCCTGTCTTTTCCGAGTATACCTTCCTCTTTGTCTCTTCCCCAGGGGGTTCAAAAAAGGACGTGTCGTGTACTTTAAGTTGGCTTATACAGTATGTGTTCTATCCATCACTTTCACCTTATCTTTCTCCACTGATATTTTCTGGTACTTTCCCATAGTTCTAAGTTAGTAATTTCGTCCTGACATTTTATTCTTTTATGTGCAATGGAAATCTGATGTCTCTGTAACTATCGCTTTTGTTGCTCTCCATGATTCACAGCTATAACAGCAGGATTAACTTAACATTGGAGTTAAAAATTGTGTCTTTGCATTTAATTTCTTTTTATTTCCATATATTTCATAGTGCAATGAAAGCACCTCATGCTTTTTATATCCTTTTTTTATATATCATTCTCAGTTCCTCCTTATTTGTCTAAATTACTATATATATATATATATGTATATATGATGCTACATCTTTGTTATATATTTCTGTCAGTGATATCTAGCTGTTGTCAATGCGTTAATTTTAATGATTTTGGTCTTATCTCTATTTTTAGTCCTAGCTGTTGTGAACTCTCTAGTATACTCATTTTATCTTGCGCCTGTTTATGATTTTGTGAGATGAGAGCTCATGTCATAAGCAAAGTCTTGGTCATCAAAGTTTCTTGGCCAGGGACAATGGATTCCGTTTCTGTTGTTCATAATCCAATCTATGGCTGGATGGGTTATATATATAATGTCAAATTAAGTTCCAGAAATCATGGCAAGACTTGCCATACAATTTATCCTGAGTGGAATGTGAAGGATGGGTGGACCAATGATATCCATGTGAAGAAGAGCTGAAGTAGAAATGTGAAGTGTCAGCCTTATTTTGATCAATAAATAATGACCATAGGCTTTACTTAATGAAGAGATATGTTGCTGCCCTACATGTACAATATGCCCCGTGATAAGTCTGACTTGTCTGTCCACAGCCAAAGACAGGGATCATGTTTATTAATCTGTGCAATGCAGATACTTCAAATTTCTTTTTTTACAATAAGAAAAGAGCAGCCATCTGAATGAACATTGTCTATAGTTTTTTTTAAAATTGTGCAATTGTCTTTATTCAATGTAAACAAATGTATTGGCTCGTTTTAAACTAAGAACCACAACCTATTTTGTAATTTCTTTCATATTGTTGTAATTGTACATTCATTTTTTTATTGTTAAGACGAAAACATAATTTGTAAATACATCATTCTTCTTTCTTTCCTCATTTGCCATTCAGTGTCGAGGGGAGATATTATTTGTGGTCTTTAGCTCATCATCATTAGGATATAAATAAATATTTTTAGATGAAATTTGGCACAGTCCTGCTTCTATTATAAGTCTTTTCTTTCCTTCATTTGCCTTTTTTTTATTGAGGGGTAGGGGGTATAGTTTACAGTCTTTTGCTTTTCTTTTGGCTTCTCTTGCGATGTTTCCTAGTTTTTCTGATTTTCCATCAATCCATCTTTTTTATGTTCAGTCCTTGGGTCTGGTTTGTTGAAGACTTGTGTGTCATATTTTGATCTTTCTGTCTTATCATGTGGCCAAACAAATTTATCTGTTGTTTCTGTACATATACAATGACAGGAATTATTCCTTGTTTTTGTCTTAGTTATTTATTTCTGATCTTATCTCTCAGGTTGTTTCCAGTTATGCGTCTTAACACATTTTATTTCAATAGTGGTTATCTTTCTTATTGTTCTTGAGTCTAGCATCCAGGTCTGGCAATGGTAGCACAATGTTGAAAAGAAAAGTATGTTGTAGAGTTTCATTTTTGCCTCTAATTTATTTCCTTGTTGGACAGTGGTGACTACCTGAAGATTTGATAAGCTTTGTTGCATTTTGAATCTGTTTCTGCTGATTTTGAGTCATCATTTGTTGCTAGACTTAGGTGTTTAAATTCCTCCACTTGTTGTAAATGATTACCATTAATCGTTATGTTGATTAAAGTTTTTCTTTTGTGAAATTCAAAACTTATCACTTGTTGGTGTTGATTTTCTTCTTGTTTAATGTTGTGTTTTTAAGTCTCTTTAAGCTATGTTTTGAGTGTGAGTTATAAATACAGCATATGTCAGTTTCATTTGAAACTGTAAAACTGAATTAATTATGTATCTTTTTTTTTGCCATCCTTCATATTTCTAGAGAATACTTTGGAAACATCAACTTCTTTGGTGGTCCATCAACAGTTCAAGTGAAATCATCAACTCGTTTAGCACAGATTGAAGGGGAGAATGCAGATGCTATGTTTGTGCTGATTTCAGATGTCTGGTTAGACAACAGCAGGGTAGTTGATCTTTTTATTAAACTTTCTTTTACTTCCAACTTTTTGTTACAAACATTTTATTTATTTAAAGGGTTTTGTTAATAAAGTCAATGTTTTAATCCTTAAACCACCAGAACCAACTGATTTCATATACTTATGTATCTTTACCCACAAACTAGCGTTAGTTGGTAACATATATGCCTTACCGTGTGTTGAATTAACTGTTGTTACTGCTGCTGCTTGATGGTGATTGATTTAGTATATTGAGGCAGTTGGCCACTGGCTATCAACACTGCAGCTGGATTTTAGGGTGAGTGGGATGTTGTTGCATCCATATTAGTAGTATCTGGTCTGATTGACTTGTATTCAACATTACTTAATGATTGCTTAGTGATTATACTTTATTATGCATTTTGCAGTCTTTTAGTAGTTATTGTTATGGAAGGCCCCTGTATCACTGCAAACAAATTAAAATCCATAATTGCTTCATCACCCACGCCAGTGGAATTATCCAAATTACTAATTCATCTTCCAAACAAAGAAAGGTAGCTGTAGACCCCATCATAGCAGTCTCAGCAAACGTCCAAAGACATAAGGCGAAACCGCACAGAAAGTGAACACAGCCAACTGCTCCTTGTCATACGATGTCATCCTTCATCGTAAACAATTGAATATCAAAACACGATCAAAACGAATGAAACACACAGCTGTGTGCACAGAGCATTTAACTCATAGCTCCTGCAACAAACTGGACTTAGAATATGAGGAAACTGCAATAAGGAACACTTTTCAGACATAGCCTTCAATGGTTCCTGTCGCCTATCCACCACATAGACCAAAGTTCACATCCTCCTGAAAATGATGATATAACATCAGATTGACTTTAATGCAGAAAAGTGCATTGGAGAGCCGAAATGAATCCAAATGCATTTCCTGCAGCGGTCGAGAGAACATGAACTTTGTTCCATCATCTTGGAAGCAGAAGTCTTTTAGTAGTATATTATAGCGATAACAGCCTGTCATTTTAAGTTGATGAACATCAAATGGTAAGGCAAAACATCAAATGGCAAGGAAAGAAGATTTTAAAAAATGGAAGACAAGATCCCAGACACCTCTGTTTTTATGTTGATATCCCCAACATTAATGGTATTTTGGTGCATGCACAGACCTGAGCAGGTCATAATATCAGCATGCCAAACTACTGACTGACTGCTGAATATAAAGTCTAGCTGCAGAAAAGTAAACACTGATAATGGACAAAAGAAGCGCCTTAAAAATATACTCAAGAACTCTTTAAAAGTCTTCAGTATTAATATCGAATTGTGTGAAAATGTGGCATGTGAAAGAACTACATGGTGCACTTATCTTTGAAGTGGAGCTACATCCTGTGAAACAAGGAAAAATAGCTGAACAATAGAGGCAGCTAGAATGGTTTGCAAAGTGGATCCCCTTCCACCAACAGTTATAATATGTCAACACTGTCCTGGATTATTCTAGGCCCACATTAGGCTTAACAGTCATATATATGTGCACACATAGGCTAAGCTAACAAACTGGATGAAATTAATGGTCTTCATCACCCATGGTGGACATACAACACATAGCAATAACATCACTCATATCACATAATATATCTCTGTCTGTCTATCAATTACCCTTTCGAGCTGAGGACGGCACATAGAGGACAGAAATTCTAGACTTTATTCTAGAATCTTTGTTATCAAGCATCAGACCTTATATTTTGACTCACTTTGTATCATGCCACACATAACTGTTCTAACTCAATCTTGGCGAGGAAGTTGATGCCTGCTGTGTTGCTTCTTGCCTCAGAGTAGTGTTTCTATAGACCAGTCTCTTTTTCTTTTAACCTCTGGTTCCCATTTGAGGGCTTGCTTTTAAGATTCTCTTGTCTCTTCTCATCACAGGGCCGACATATAACCAACATCTCTTAGATGAATCTCAACATAGATAGATGATATTTTTATATGCTATATAATAGCTCATAATGAAACAAAAACAATTCCTGATTACAACTACCGCATGGGTTCTTGAGTTATTTGCGGGTCATCATCATTGCACTCCGAACATGTCCATAGGTGCTCAGATCTCCTCCTCAGCAATTCCCGCAGTGTCCAGCGACTGACGACTCCAGTTCTGTGTTGGTTGATAAGTCTTCTTAAACGGCCACTAAGTTTCTCATTTCTGTCTGTGCCCATCTTAACTCCCATTTCCATCATCCGAAGAAGTGACGTGGATCTGTGTTTGTCGAAGTCCTGTGCTCTTCCCACATCTCGGAGGGCATTGATGATGTCCGCCCGATCCATTGGTTGCCCGTCCTCAATGACAGCCCAGCTGGCCAACCTGTCCGCTCTTTCATTTCCCCGTACTCCCGCATGTCCAGGGACATAGACAAAGGTCACCTTACGTATTTTGGATTTCTGCAACGACTACCCATTGCATGCGTACAGAGCCCGCCTCCACTTTTTTTATCATGCTCATTAAATCACTCAGTATACATGCGAGGGTGTAGTCTTGTGACTCTAACCATTTCAATGCCTTGGTCACTGCCATCACCTCCATTGTCATGCTACTCGTGGTCATGACGTATGCACCACTGTCTTCGTAGACTATTCTGCCTGCCGAGCGTGCTGTAAATGCCCATGCACTTCTTTGGTGCCATCTTACAGATCCCTCTGTATAGATGACTGCATCTTTCTCATCTGTGTTATTGCAGATGAGACCGTTGACATCAGCATTAACCACGACCGGGTTGTGTTCCCTACTTTTCCTGTCGAGTGTGACAATACACGAGAAAGTCCCCTTGAACGACGTAGGCACCGGTATCCACTACTCACCAACGCTGATATTGGTAAGCACACAGACCTGTTTGATGACGTCTTCTGCTTGGCCGACCCATGATTTGCCTCTTTTTAGCCTGGCACCTTTCCCTGTGTTGAGCACGTGGTGCAATAGATGCTCTTTATCTGTACTAATCTTTAGGTATGCTCGTGCTCTCCAGATCTTGATTCTGTCATCCATAGTTGGAAATACCACATAGGTATTATAGACAAGCCAATTGCTGGTTCTTATCAACAGCTCTCTCCATAATCCTCTGAAGAAAACAAAGAATTTATTTGTCCATTTTGTGGATTTGCTTACAACAAATTTCTGTCTGCTGTATCGCAAATTTCACAAAGAAAGTGACATCTCAAGACCATCTTGACTGAGTATTTCAGCTCAGATGATTCCAAATCACTGTGGTCTGGAATTTAGTATGTCCAGGCTTGGCCAGTCCGTATACTGCCATCTGTACACATTTGATACAATGCTGTGTTTTCAGCAAATCTCTTAGCGACAGGTAAGCAAAAGTGTAAAGAGCATTTGAAAACATGAAACACTATATGTCTGTGATAGTTTCAATGGTGGTTCAGCCTTTTCCATAACTCTTGTCTTTTGAAATTTACCATTCTCATAGAATATTGCATTGATTTGTAAGTGACTTGAATAGTGAATATAGTTCGGCTGAGTTTATTTATTTATTTTTTTTTAAATTAATTTTTTGTTTAAATAAAAAAAAAAAAAAAGAGATAAGATCAAAATTATGAGAATTAATGCAGTTGGCAATAACCAAATAATAATAGGAGAAATACCTTTACTAGACATACAATCTTACATATATCTGGGAAGTAAATAGACAAAGGAGGAACAGAGAATGATACCAAAATAAGGATTTCAAATGCAAGAGGAGCATTCGGCACACTGGGAAACATGGAAGTCCAAAGAAATTAGGTTAAATACAAAAATTAAAATTTTCAACTTCAATGTTAAGTCAGAATTATTATATGGCAGTGAAACACAGAGAACAGCAAAAATGACAATCATGAAGATATCTATCTATCTATTGTCCTTTCGAGCCGAAGACGGCACATAGGGCAGAACCACAATCTCAAAAACAGAAACCTTGCGTGCCAAAGTGGCACATATTGCAGAGATCACTCCTCTAAAATATATGGCGCTGTTTCCATAACAATACTTTTTACAATGACAGCTTGTCAAGCCATTGATCAACCTCCTTAGTCGTCTCTTATGACATGCCTCATGAAGATATAGGCCTTCATTAATGGATGCTTACTCAGAATAAAAGGATGGAAATGACAGGACAAAATCACTAACATAGAATTATAGAATTATGGAAATGTACCGGTCAAATACCTGTGGATAAAGAGATACAGCGAAGATAGTGGCGTTGGATAGGACACACATTGCAGAAGCCAACTGAGAGCATTACACAACAGGCCCTTTTTTGGAATCCCCAAGGAAAAAGACAAAGAGGAAGACCAAAATGTTCTTGGAGAAGACGGATGGAATCGGAGATGATGATGGTGAAGACATGGAATGATCTTAAAAGAATGGCAAGAAACAGAATAGCTTGGAAAGTGTTTGTTGAAGACCTATGCTCCACAGGGAGCTGAAAGGTAGAAGAGAGGCTCAGTTTAGAGGTCCCTAACAAAATGAGGAGTCTTTCTTGATCTATAAACACAGAAAGGATCCAAAAAAATGTTTCGGATCTGTTCTAGATGTTCTTCACTAAGAAGTTGACATTTGATCTACAGTTATAAATATTTGAAACATATATATATATATATATCTATCTATCTTCTTCTTTCCTTCCTCATCTGCCTTTCAATGTTGAGGGGAGATATAATTTGCGGTCTTTTGCTCTTCTGTTCGCCTCTGCTGCTGTTATGTTTCCTGGTGCTTCTAATATTCCATCAATCCATCTTTTTCATGGTCAACCCTTGGGTCTGGTGTTCTCACAACATTTGTTGAAGGCTCGTTGTGTTGTGTTTTGATCTTTCTGCCTTGTTCACGCGGCCAAACCATTTTATCTGTTTTTTCCTTATATATTCTGTGGCTGGGGCTATTCCTAGCTTTTTTCTCAGTTCTTCATTTCTGATCCTATCTCTAAGACTGTTTCCTGTCATTCGTCTCACACATTTCATCTCTGTAGAGGTTATTTTTCTTATTGTTCTTGCATCTAGGGTCCAGGTCTGGCATTGGTAGCACAATGTTGGTTGACAAAGTTATATATATATATATATATTGCGTAAATTATGTTTTCTATTTAAACCCACTTGTTATTTAAAAAAAACCCAACTATTTCCAGGTAATGGAAAAACTGAATACTCTGTTTAAAGGCTACTCAGATTATCCTCCAACAGCATTCATTTTATGTGGCAATTTTCTGTCTTCACCTAAAGTGATGAGTCATGCTAAAACGTTAAAAGGTTTGTGTGGCTATTTTATTGTTTATTATGTCAATAAAGCAATGGGATCAATGCACACAGTAAACATGTTCTCCACTAGAGGTAGAGAGTAACTGAAATTGTCTTCCTCACTCATCTGAGAAATAATCTCTATGGCTGGAAGAAAAAAACCTGTTTTGAAATAGCAACTTTATGTGCAAAACCAATGTGATTACGTGGGAGCAACAATGAAAGTGGAAACAGTCAATGTACATTTCACACCTTATGGTGACTATGGACACTAGTATCCATGTTTTCTTGGACCAGACCATCAGCATATTTTATAGGTGTCGTGGTTAATGTCACAATATGCTACCCTACTGCGTTATAGAAAATTTCTGCTGTCCATTAACATCCTTTTAATGGTGGATGTCAAAGAGAAATAGTTATCGAGCAAACACAACAGAACAAAGCACTGAACAAACCTTAGAGTCAAGTTAGTGGCATTTGGGATTTTGAACCCCTCTGCAAACCTCGTGAATGAAAATCATGTGGTTCTGTGAGAGCAAACAGAGAAGAGAAGCACCAAAACAATTCCTTAATATAATTTTGGTAGCCACAATATTTTTTATTCAGAATTTTAAAAAATTTAACACAAAGATTTTAAGAATAGAACATCGGTAGCTTGTTGATCAACAAAGGCATCAGAATAAAATTCCCGAATTAATTTGAACAATGTCTAGAAAAGTGGTTTTAACAGTAACTGATAGCACTTCATGATAGTAATAATAATCACTTTTTTTGTTGTATTCCTTTTTTGTAAAAGTGTCACCAAACTTTGTAGGGGTGTACATTACACCTCACTACTTGCTCTCACTTCATAATACTTTATTGTATTTGTGTCTATGAGATTTGTAAATAACTAAAATTAGAGTGCCATCTCCACAACAAAGGTTGGCTCCCATAGAGCGCCATTCTGCTCTGTCTCTTGCTTTGATGGTGCAGGTTATCATAGGTTGATTTGTCCATCTTTTGATGTTACTCGTCAATGTTAGCCATGGTCTGCCTCTGCCTCTTTTACCTTGTATTTTCCCCTCCAAGATTACTTTTAGTAGGCTGTGGTGTCTTTTAACATGGCCCAAAAATCGCATTTGTCTTGTTTGAATTGTATTTAGTAGTTCTCTTTTCATTTTTAGTTGTTTCAAGACTTCATCATTTGTTTTCTTTTCTTTCCATCCAATTCTACCTATTCTTCTATATATCCACATTTCTAAGGCTTCAATTCTCTGTTCTGTTTTTTTTGTCTAACGTCCATGTTTCTGCACAAGATATAGGAATGTTGAGAAGATATAACATTTTGCTATTCTTAGTTTTAGCCCTGGTGTTATTTGTTTTGATGTTAGTATGCCAGTTATATAGGAGGTTTATTATCATTAATGATGTTGCAAGTACCAGTTCCTAATGTGGGGTGTTATGTTTACTTTCAAGATTAAATTACCAGTTTTGACTGAGATATGAGGACTTTGTACGTGAAGGGTCAGTTCTGTATGTGATATCTGGAGTTTGTTTAGAAGACTGAAGTACAATTGATGGGAAGTACAGTTTATGGACATTTTATGTGGATTTTTTTTTAAGAAGATAAAACATTCAACTGCATAATTGGAGAAAATAAGCGATCTGGTATGTCCAGAGTAAGTATTGAGCTAGAAAAACAGCAATGTTCTAATGTGATTTTAAAAAAATAAATTTTTTTTATTCACAGACTGCTTTCGGGATTTAGGAATGTTGTTGTCCAACTACCCAAAAATTATAAGCACAAGTCAAATTGTGTTTGTTCCTGGACCTAATGACCCAGGCCATTCTACCATTTTACCTAGGTATAGTCCAAATAGCCTTTTTTATTTAGAATATGTGTGCATTAATTAAAACAGCAAATGAAATAACATTTATACTGAAACATTTTCCATGCATAATGTTTTTTTCAGAAAGAAGAGTAGATAAAAAGTGTGTTTATCAAAATCAATTAAAAAAATTGTTTGAAAGGTAATTGGAACTGATTTTCATTACTGGATTGAGTAATAAAATAAAGTGTAGAGCTGTTATCATCTCAGCAATTTTATGTTAGCATTGCTATTTTGACTAAATTAAAAAAAAAAAAACAACAATTTTAACAAGATGCTGATTAAATGTTTTTAATCATTCATTTCAGACCAACTATTCCAAATTCCATAACTGAGTCATTTAGAAAGAAGGTTCCAGGAGCTGTGTTCACATCAAATCCTTGCAGAATCCAATACTGTACACAGGAGATTGTCATTTTTAGAGAGGACATTGTCACAAAAATGTGCAGAAACTGTGTTAAGTTTCCTGCAGATGGGAATGTTCCCACTCATGTAAGTTGAATAATAAACCTAAATTATGATACCTATCTGTGAGTCAGTTTTTTTTTACGATACTGTTATAAAAGTTACTGCCACTTAATTATTACATTTGGATGTAAAAAAATTAGATTTTCTTTAAAATTTGCTATGTAGCTGTGTGTTTAACAAAGCAGAGACACAGGAATTGGATGCTGTAATTATTTCCTGGCTTAGGTTAGATTTATGGTCTGAAAATCAACCCCATCGCACTGGCTACCGGAGATGTTACATAGTCTATTGACAGGGCGGCTGTTTGTCCGTTAATCCAGCCGTATGTATGACTTCCTCTTAGTGTCGTTTGCTGGCTATCCTGTGTAAAAAAGGTTTGTTTGATGCCTGTGCCGATTGCCTTTTACCTTTGTAATCGCATCCTGAGAGCGGAGATCCTGTGGTGGTGGTGGTGCTGATTTGCAGTTATGCATGTGCATGACAATACCTTACCCTGCTCTGTATGGTGGGAAAATCTAGAGGGTAATGCTTTGGTTTGCATTCTGTATCTTTCATACATCTGAGTATGATAGTCTCATTTTACTACATGATTGAAAGTAAAAAATCCAACATCAAAGGAATGAAATCAAACACTCAGGGGTCACCGGAAGTGATAATGTGGGGGGGGGGGGGTGTTTGCCAGTGGCAACGAAACTTAGACTATTTAAATCAAACCTTATGTATGAATGCGAGAACTTGAAAACAACAAAAGACATAGAAGCAAAGTTGATTGCATTTGAAAATAAATGTCTAATGAAAATACTTGGTATAGCATGGAACAAATTCAAAACAAATGGGGAAATTAGATAGAGAAATCACCAATCAACCACTAATATCATCAGTAATCAAAAAAAGACGTTGGACATGTGATGAGAAGAGGTAATAACCGAATAGCAAAGCAAACCCTTAAGTGGGAAACAACAGATAGAAGGAAAAGAGGCTGACCCAGAGAAACACTGAGAAGAATATTGATCAGAGAGGCAAAGGCAGCAGGAATCGACTCCCTCAATGAGATCGAGATGCTTGCACAGAACATAGACAAATAGCTAGATTTGATAAAAGAACTTTGCAAGGATTAACACTGCTAGAAAGAACATTTTGAAACAGGGACAGAGTATCTGAATATATGCCATATGGGCCAACTACGGCTTGAAAGTCGATAGATAGAATTTTTATGAAAGTATCATAATCTAGGGTTAAATACTGTCTCTCGCGACTATAGGATTGCAGAGATATCATGTAAGATAAAAGAACTTATCTGAGTTTGAGGTATTGGTTCATTAGGAGTTCAGTGGATACTCTGTTGTAAGCATCCTCAAGGTCAACTTATTTACTTAGCATAGTTAGCATGAATCACTCTTTAACTCTTTCAGGACCAGAACAGGAATTTTCAGATTTGGACCAGGTTAATTTTCCTGTTTCCAGAAATGTTACCATATACCTTTTTCATTTGACTACTTCACACAATAATTTAGATAAATGTGGCATGTCATCACCGGAAAGGGAAATGGATACAGAAAATGAAAATAGCAATATATTTATGATATGTGATTATTTAAAGGAATAAAATATTTTTTTAAATATAAAATATTCAAGGTAGATCATTTTTAATTTAAAATATTGTAATTCACTTACCCATTTCCATGTTTATATGTGTTGCTATCCATTTGTCTTGAAATATTACACAACATAATCCAAATTCCTCCAAAATACAGTTATTTGATTAATTTATGTCCACAAATAACGAAATTATGTACATTTTTGTAAATGATCCCAGAATGAAAAATATAAATTTATGTGACGTCAGAACAATATTATTTACAAGTCAAGTTTATTATTTTTATTTACACAACTGGACTTATTTTATATGTCCCTAAAGTACCAGTTTCGTTATCAGAATAACTACCACTCGATTCCTCTGAGACACTGATATTGCTGGAATAGAAGGCATCCACTAGCTAAACATAAGCTAGATCGTCTTACCTTTTTATCATAACTTTTATCAATATTCTGACCCATTATCACAACAACAAAATTATTGTCCAAGTCTAAATACTATGAATACTCTATTTCTGAATCACTCAAAAACAAGGTTTTGAACATAGATCTAGCTTGTTCTGCACTATATCGTTTTGGTCATCTGCAAGAAGTATCAACAGTGGGTGTAGCCATTGTGTGACAAAAATTTGAGAAATAAATAATGAATATAAATTAAAATTTTTCCAAAGTTCGAAAGTCAGACCATGCGGGTTATCAGCAGAAAGTGAAAGTGAGAACTCTCCTACTTCCGGAAATCAAGTATTGGTTGAATTAAAAACAAAAATCATTGAACACAAATCAAATATTCAGCTACACCCTAAATAACCGACGTGTCGGTGAGTAGTTGGAAATGATAAGTTTTATAGAACCGAGGTGTCGGTTAATAGTCTGGAAAGAGTTAACTATATTTTGTGTCCACTTCATTTATAAATTTTCTATATGTAGCCAGTCAATATCATCATATCTGCATTGGCTATCTACTTGCTATCCATAGTTCTGTAACATTCCTCATTTGAGAAATATCTTTAAGTGTTCACTGTTTCCATGACCACTCACATATAGTATAATCTGCTTGAAGTGTTATTTTGATTTACATGTGGTTAAGTGGAATGTAAATTTTATTTTATTTAGCTTGTGTGGTTTACACTTCAGTTTCTTTATTGCTAGTGTACTTCTGCAAACACTACTCATTAGGACCACAATTTTGGATTCATTGATAGAGATGTGTATGAAGTACATTGCACCAGGTTATGTGTATTATGACCTAGTATGTATGATTTCTGCTAGCAAGGTAAAGTACGAGACTTGAATCAGCGTCTTAGCATGCGAGTTTTCACCCATATGTGGCTCGGCTGTCTATCCAGAAGTGTCAGGAGACTTCTGGACAGTGTTGCTTCAAGCATCGATACTCACGATGCGAGGGGGCATTCCTCACCTTCCCAGAGTACTACTATCCTGGTACCCATTTCTGCCAGCAGCTGGGTCAACCGCAGGGATATTTTTTTTCCAACCACAAGTACTGCTTCCATCAGGAATCGAACACGGTTGTCTGAACGTCGGTAGCCAAGTCAAGTGATTTTCCCAACTAGGCTACTGACGTTCACGCAACCCCCAATCCTCTGCTAATGTTGTTTTCATGCTATCTCCATTCCAATTGCAAGACAGTAGTTATTTTTTATATTAGGAAATCTACCTTTAGATGATATACCTTCTCAGGTTTACTATCCTTATCTATAAGTGTAGTATCATCTTTCTCAAGTTTTCATTTAAAACTAATTGGAAGAGTGATTAAAATCAAGCAGTTTGGTTTGTTTGTTTTTAAGCAAAATGGTTGGTTTTTGGGTGATTAAGTCACACTAGGCTTTAGTCAAACTAGGATAAGAGAAAGTGCTTGGTTTACACACTGCACTGTTCCTTTTTCAGTTTGCCAAGTCTTTGATCAGCCAGGCCCATTTATGTCCTCTACCACTGCATGTATGTCCAGTTTACTGGGCATATGATAATGGACTGAGACTGTATCCCTTGCCTGATGTGATTGTAACAGCAGACAAGTTTGATCCATTCACCACAAATGCTGTGTCTACAACTGTGATCAATCCTGTGAGTATTGTAGTTTTTCTCATTCTTCTGTTTAAGAAAATGTAGTACTTAACTCTTTCCGTACGTACATTTCAATGCATTGTACGTCATGTAGATTTTGGTCATGTACATTTAGCCGCAGAGTGTATCACCCTCAATTTGATTCATGTAAACCATCATCAAACCATATTCTCTTTCCGTGTCTTGTATCATCTTCTTCTTCTACCTTTTTAGCTCCCAGTGGAGCATAGATCTTCAACAAACACTTTCCAAGTCGTTCTGTTTTTTTCCATTCTTTTAAGATCATTCCATGTCTTCCCCATCATCTTCATCTCTGCTTCTATCTGTCTTCTCCAAGAATTCCTTGGTCTTCCTCTTTGTCTTTTCCCCTGGGGATTCCAAAAAAGGGCCTGTTGTGTGTAATACTCTCAGTTGGCTTCTGTAGTGTGTCCTATCCAGCGCCATCGTCTTCGCTGTATCTCTTTATCCACTGGTGTTTGACTGGTACATTTCCATAATTCTATGTTAGTGATTTTGTCCTGCCATTTCCATCCTTTTATCCTGCGCAAGCATCCATTAATGAAAGTCTGTATCTTTGTGATTGTCAATTTTGTTGTTCTCCATGTTTCACAGCCATATAATAGAACCGCCTTAACATTTGAGTTGAAAATTTTTATTTTAGTATTAAACCTAATTTCTTTGCATTTCCATATGTTTCCCAGTGCAATGAAAGCTCCTCTTGGTTTTGATATCCTTATTTTGGTATCATTTTCTGTTCCTCCCTCTTTATCTATATTACTGCCCAGATATATGTAAGATTGTACATCTAATAGAGATAATTCTCCTAGTTTTATTTGGTTATTGCCAACTGTATTAATTCTCATAATGTTGGTCTTATCTCTATTCATTGTATCATCTTGGTATTGATAAAATCGAATTCCTTGTTCAATTTTCTAAAAATTCATATACAGTATGTTATGTGTTAGATAAATATAAAGCATGTAGATTGATATTTAAAACCATGAGAAATTTTGTCTCTGAAATCTCTTCCGTTGCATTGATAAAAACCTTCTGTACTGAAAGAGTTAATGTTCTTTTGAGCTGATATACAAATTAGGCTTTGTTTGTGACTGGGATGTCAAAGTCCCACTTTGGTTTGGTTCCTGAAATAAACTATTACAATACTTTGGAAATAAGGCAGTACCTTTATGCTGTATCTATTAACTAATCAACATGAGCATGAAAACTTCAGTTTTTTGTAGTGGCACCTTGTGTTTACATCAGAGTTTACCGTAAAGTGCAAATTTGACATAGAATTACCTGTCTGGGAATATAC
Organism: Megaustenia siamemsis; assembly: GCA_032433765.1. Taxonomy (NCBI): domain Eukaryota; kingdom Metazoa; phylum Mollusca; class Gastropoda; order Stylommatophora; family Ariophantidae; genus Megaustenia; species Megaustenia siamemsis. Next base: position 53,070,962 of record JAVIAB010000124.1, read on the forward strand.
GGACAGAGATTATCATATATTTTCATTGTTTAATCCTTTCTAGTCATATAATCTAAGGTATGCTGATGATACAGTCTTAATCGCTACGAGTGAAAATGAGTTACAAGAAATGTTGGACATTATAGTGAAAGAAAGCAAAAAAAAGACTCAGCCATAATAGCAAAAAGACAGAGGTAATTGTAACAACAAAGAAAAAGACATCACCTCAGTGCAAAATAAAGACAAGTGGAACAATATTATAACAGGTAAATGAATTTAAATATTCGGGAACTTTGTTAACCTCAGACGAAAGATGTACAAATGAGGTGAGATGCAGAATGGCTCAGGCAAAAGCAGCTTTCCAAAAAATGATGAAGATACTATGCAATCCATTTTTGACAATAGAAACAAGAAAAAGAGTACTTAAATGTTAAGTAGAGCCAGTCTTAACATATAGATGCGAATCATGGACAATAGGACAACAGACAAGAAAATCACTGGAGTCTGTAGAAATGTGGTTTACAGAAGAATGTTGAGAGTACCATGGACAGCTAAGAAAAGTAATGAAGATGTTATGAGAGAGGTCAAAGCAAAAAGAGAGCTAATTTCCAATATTAGGAAGAAACAATCATCATTTTTTTGGCCATGTAATGAGAAGAGAACAACTGGAATATATTGTAACAACTGGAAAAATTGAGGGACGAAGAGATAGAGGGAAGCAAAGAAAAAAGATACCAGACAGCTTAAGAGAATGGCTTGGCAGAAGGTCAACAACAGAAATGATAAATAGCTGCCGAGATCGAAAGTTGTGGAGAGACATGATCACCTACGCCAGCAGGCCCGGTACTTGATGATGATGAGTCATATAAAGTTATTGTTGTCAAGTGGGGTTCCTTTAGAATATCAAGCAGTGCAGTGCACCTGTGCACAATCTGATTATTGTAGCCAAGGTAGGGTATGAGCAACTGACAACTTATGTTCTGTCTTGCTCTCTATTCATGCGATCTTCAACCAGGTGGGCTTTTAGTGTGTATTGCCTTCTTATAATCCTGCAAGCAGGTACCCATTTTTAACAAATATTTAGATTGAAGCATGTCTCTGAGAGCAAACCCTTTTTGTTACTGATCTTTTGTTCTATCTTATGGAGGATGACACACACACACACACAAAACAAACACAAGCAGTCCTTGTATATCACAGGTTGTATTGGCAATCAGTGTCCTTGCATCACTCATTACTCTATACATTAAACATGTAACTAAGTTTAGAATGAAGCAAATGGGAAACTCGTGTACAACTTACCACAGTGCCAATACATCACCTCTACTCCATTTTTGGTCTAATGATTAATTCTGAAATAGCTTTAGACATGGGATTGCATGTGGGCTGAAAATATTAAGCAATGACTCATCTGACAGCATTAGCCAATCAGGACCAATTAAGATATTACTTCATCTACCTGCAGTGATCCTAGAAATAGAGTAATCAGCCTAGCCAAGTGAGTAGGAATCGAAGAAGGGAGGCATACACAAAAATGTGCTGAGGTTGGAAGTGCTGGGCTGAAAGGTGTCGATATTGTAGCTTGTTGTAAACTGCAAAACACTGCAAGGATGCACATTTGAGGATGGATGACAAAGAAGAGCAATCTTTGTACAAATGTAAAAGGAAGAATTCATATAGTGACTCTACGTTGTCAGATGATTTACAATAGTTTTTTTGTAATACTGTTTCTTTATCAAATAGAAATACTATTTCACATTGTGTTGACACTTAACTTCTAATGCACTAGAAAAATTCATCTTCCTGACATTTGTATTTGCTTTTTTTTTTTATGTTCATTGGTTTCTGTTGTATCACATAAAGTGCATCTTTAACTGTCTAAAGGATTTTTTTATGTAACAAAATATGACTTATTTATTTTTTGTGTATGCCTTAGTCTCATTGATCATAATTGTATTCTCTTCTATCTGTGGAATCTATTTCATTGTAATCAGGGCACTCCATACCAGCTCCACCTCCCTGTCCCATCATTTCTCAAAGTGTATGCAGATTGGTTGTTCCTGTAAGGTATTGATTGTAGATATATTTGCTTTTCCCCACTAAGCACTAAGACCCTACTCCACCTCCTAACAGTTCTCCTGGAAACAGACTAACCAGTCTGGTCAAACAAGTACAGATAGTAAAGGGAAGGCAACCCTGCAACAACAAAAATGCCATGCTTAAAATGGATGAGTCAGACAGAAAAATGTAAACAATGCATTTTCTTCCTAAAATTGGATATTATCTCTCTTTTTGCTTTGGCTTCTTTCAGAGCGTCTTCATTACTCTTCTTTGCTGTCCATGGTATTCTCAACATTCTTCAGTAAAACCACATTTCTAAAGCCTCCAGTGATTTTCTTGTCTGTTGTCCATGGTGTACATGATTCACATCCACATGTTAATGTAGCAGTGGGTGTGAGGGTGAGAAGGAGAGTAGGGGATAGTTGGAGACAGTGAGGAAACATAGCACGGGGAATAGTCACGAGAAATAGGAGTAGAATTGTGTTAGAGGTAGAGCAGGAATCTTGTGACTGATGAGTGTAAACATGGAGGTGAGTAGATGAATTCTATTGGTAGGGAGACGGAGAAAGTGAGTTTTTATTGGATAGGGGACGAAGTATATAAGTCCCTGCACGGAGCTAGAAGCAAGCTCTCCAGCGAATATTCACACATAGGGAGGAACAGGAACTGTGATGCCGTTAGAGGCTCAGCGACCCCAAAGTTAGAATAGCTATCAAGAGATTAGGAGCTAGTTAGAACCAATGTAGATGAGAGTCTCTTGTGTATTGAAGAGACAGTGAAATTATGTTAGAGATAGTGGCCAGGACATTAGCAACTTAGTATAGCAGAAATGAGATTAATCAGACTGTGTGCGATATAAAACCTGAAGTGAGAGTGTCCAGTGGAGAATGTGCATTTCCTTGTATTGATGTGTGAATGGCTGAGTGGGATGTGTAGACCGCTGTACATATTTTGTGAATAGTTTGACATTGTTAGGGTTGCTGAATAAAGTTATGTGACCTTTTCAACACAAGTCATAAGTGTGCAGTCATTTCTTATTCCATCAGTCGTTACATACGAAGTTGTCGCAGGCACATATAAGTCGGACAAACAAGAAACCAGTCAGTACGGTTCAGCTTACAAGCGAAGTACAATCAGGGTACAGTGTGTACCTGACAGTAAATCCGGTCACAGACATGGTGACCGTCGAGATTGACAGCTGAGAAGGGTGCGAGCGCGGGCTACCATAGCATGGCTCATGTAGCATCATTGTGTAGCTGTTCAGATAAGACGATACCTGGTTTTCCAGACCAGCAACAGCAGCTACAACAACATCGATTTATAAGATATTGTGAAAATAAATAACACGCCAAGTAAAGAGTGTGTTACAAGACTGTTACAATACAAGGGTGCTGTGTATGATGGTCCTGTAAGGTCCTAATGTGTAATAGCGGAGCAGGTTACATTAAGATTGGCTCTACGTAGCATTTAAGAACTCTTTTTCTTGTTTCTTGTCAAAAATGGATTGCACAGTCTATCTATCTATCTTTCGTTCGCCTAAAGTATTGTCTATATCTGCAATGTCGTTTCCTGTATAAATTTTACTGTCTTTTGTAATTCTTGCAGTGGCCCATATAGTTTTGTCGGTAGTGTTGTATCTATGGGCCAATGGATTTTCCTCAGTCTACTATATTCAGTGCAGTCTTGAAGTATGTGTTCAGCAGTCTGGGGCGCCTGTCCACATGTACAAGCAGTTGAGGTGCCAATCTTGAATTTTGTATACATGTGACTATGGAGTCGATTGTGTCCTGTTCTGAGGCGTATAATGATAACTTGTTCATATCTATTCATATTATGAAAGGCATCCTGATTTGGGGCTTTTGGTTCTCTGATTGATTTGATTATCTGTTTCTTATGATGGTTTGTAACTGGTGTAATTAGTTGTGTGCCTGTTGAACCTTCCTTTGCCATCTGATCTGCTCTCTCGTTTCCTGGTATTCCACAGTGAGATGGGATCCACTGCAGGGCAACCCTGTGGTGCTTGCAGAGTACAGTCAATAAGATCTGCAAATGTGGTAATTTTCTGGATTGTAGTGCCTGGAGTACTGATCTTGCATCGGATTGCACAGTATCTTCCTCATATTTTTGAAAAGCTGCTTTTGCCTAAGCCATTCTGTATCTCACCTCTGTTGTACATCTACCATACAATTTCAATTTTCTCAGATATTTAAATTCATTTACCTGTTTTAATATTGTTCCAATTGCCTTTATTATGCATTGCGGTGATGTCTTTTTCTTTGTTGTTACCATTACTTCTGTCTTTTTGCTATTAAGGCTGAGTCCATTATAATATACTATAAATAAAATATGTATATAATATATATATTATGTGTTTGCGTGCGTGTGTATTGGAGGTCATAGTCCCAATAAATAAATAATCTAAGGTATGCTGATGATACAGTCTTAAATGCTAAGAGGAAAAATGAGTTGAAATATTAGACATTATAGTGAAGGAAAGCAAAAAATAAAGAACTCTGCCATAATAGCAAAACAACAGATATAATGATAGCAACAAAGAGAAAAAAACATAACTGCAATGCACAATAAAAACAAGTGGAACAATATTAATACAGGTAAATGAATTTAAATACCTGTGAACAATTGTAACCTTAGATGGTAGATGTACAACAGAGGTGAGATGCAGAATGGCTCAGGCAAAAGCAGCATTTTAAAAAAATGAGGAAGACACTGTGCAATCCATTCTTGACAATAGAAACAAGAAAAAAAGTTCTTAAATGTTATGCAGAGCCAATCTTAAAACATATGGATGTGAATCATGGACAATAAGACAACAGACAAGAAAATCAATGGAGGCTGTAGAAATTTGGTTTTACGGAACAATGTTGAGAATACCATGGACAAAGAGGCCAAAGCAAAAAGATAGCTAATTTCCAATATTAGGACGAAACAATCATAATTTTTTGGCCATATAATGAGAAGGAACAACTGGAATATTTTGTGACAACTGGGAAAATTGAGGGACGAAGAGATAAATGTAAAGAGAAAAGATAGCAGACAGCTTAAGAGAATGGCTTGACAGAAGGTCAACAACAGAAATAATAAATAACTGTTGAGATCAAAAGTTGTGGAGAGACATGATCACCTATGCCAGCAGGCATGGCACTTGATGATGATAAACATGCACACAGATGTACCATATTTGTTAATTATGTTTTAGATTAATTTTATTTTTTACTCTGTGTATTTAATTGATGAAAACCATATTTTATCACATTTTAAACATCAGCTTTCATGTACCTTTATTTCAACATTTCTCACCTATGTTAACTCTAATTAGGAGATAACGTATACTTATGCAACATACTTTTCTGTCCTAAAATTTAATCTATTTATTCTGGTGTATGTCACTATTTTTCACCAAAGTATGGACTGATAATGTCCAGTAATGTGCCTTGTTACTTCTGCACTAAACTCTTTTGACCCTATGCTTCTAATTTCTAGGAGCATTACGGTCAGTTTATTTGTCCCCCCAAAAACGTCCTCATCTGTTTGTTTAATCCCTTGCACCGTGAAGGGCCACTGTTTGTGTGCCCGTTTGTTTTGGAGCTTTCTCAAACACACAAAGTCACACTGACTTCTCAGTATTGGCACTACACTTTTATCTGGTGTTTGTATTTGAGCTGGGATATTTTGAAATGTGCACTTCATGAACTCAAAGCCACAGTCTCTGGTAGCAATGGGTACAACTTATTTTTAAATTAAGAAAGAAACACCAAAAGTATTTGACTTAAATATGATTAACAGAAATAATATTGTATTTGGGGCAGTTCCTAAGGTGCCTAGGATTAGTTGATAATGAGTATTCATGTTCATGATTCCAATAATAGTTTTCTTGAGAGATGCAGATATATGTTAGTTTATAAGTATAGTAACATATAGTGTTTGTAATTTTTTTATAGCTACAAGTTTATTCTGTATTAAATAAATAACTTGTATATACAGTAGCTCCCATATGTTACCGGGGCCTCATTATGTGGGAAGTAAAGAATAGTGACACTGTGACCTTCCAGGCATGTCGTAAGAGGCGACTAAAGAGGTTGATCGATGGCTTGACAAGCTGTTATTGTAAAAAGCATTGTTATGGAAACAGAGCCATAGATTTTAGAAGCAGTGATCTCTGCAATATGTGCCATTTTGGCATGCAAGGTTTCTGTTTTTGAGATTGTAATTCTGCCCTATGTGCCGTCTTCGGCTCGAAAGGACAATAGATAGATAGACAGTAGTGAGCCGCGCTAGCTCAGTGGTTAGTGAACTGGACTGCAAAGGACAAAAGGTAGGGTTCGATCCCAACTGACGGCTTCCAGGTTCACCCAGCCGTTAATGAGTACTGGATTTTTTTTCGGGAAAGTAGAGCGGTACGGGCATAATACCGGCCACATTACCCCAAAAATCATGTGCCGAAGGTCTGTAAAATTTATGCTCACTAACACCATATTCACACTTAGCGTAATGGTTTTTTTAAAAAAAATATATATATACAGTAGTAGATTATTTGAGTTAGCTAGTTTTATGAATTTTTCAAGACTTTATCTTGATTTTTCCAGCACCAGTAGACATCACATGTAGTATTCTAAAGACTACTTTCTGTTTATTCTTTCTCTCTCTCTGAGTGTATATGTACTTATTTCCTCTGCCTGTGTCCGCATTGACTCCTCTCCATAAATGCTACTATTTATAAATTTGTGTTGAAAAACCACACTACTGAACTGTGTAATTAAACTTTGAAATGCAGCTCTGCTGTTCTTTTTTGAGTCTAGCAAATATTTGTTTGTCTGGGATTCCTTTCCAACACTGTGGTGCTCCCTCTTAGCTATGAAGTGTTTTTGTTTGAAGTTTGTGTTTGGCATTCAAACTGCCCAAAGCTGTTCTGTTTTGTGAGCAAACAAGATGGTTGAGTCAGCACTTTCTTCGTTCTCTGACCTCTTTGACGTTGAAATGAATAAAAGCGGGCTGGCTCTAGAAAAATCGCTAAAACTATCCCGAAACCAGAATCAGTTGGTATCCGAAACTACTGACATTATTTTAAATATTGATGTATTAAAATTTTTATAAGTTATAATAAACTGTGAATCAATCAGGAGAAATATCTATGTTGATTTAACAGTAAAATTTATATATTCACGTCTAGTGTTTTAAATTGTGTAATAGTGTACCTAATAGTGTAACAGTATAAAATTAAGGTGAAATCCGTAGTTCATTGATTCAATCAAAAATGCTTCTTCATAATGGAGTCTATTATCCATACCAACCATATCATTACTCCATGCAAAATGTGGACATATCACACTATTCATACCAGCAGAAAGTCTCTTATAATTCTGGACTTTGTGAAGAATATTATGGACTGGTCAGATCTCCATCACTGCCATCAGTACCACATCAACATGCAGCTATATATCCAGGATTTGAACCACAACCATCACAGACGTATGGATGCCCATGTCCATATGTTCCATCACATAAAACATTCTTACACCAAATTTTGATGGGTCAAGGATACAAGAAAAATACCATTGTGCCAAATAATAATAATAGTAGTAGTAACACATTAGTTGATTCAACATCCACATATCCAGCATTATCTTCATGTGCACAATCAAGTTGTTGTTTCGGGAATGCAGTAAGACCGTCAGGCTTTTCCTCAATACAGCAGGAACAATTTTAGGCAAGAACTGCGATGAGTACTGGATGTTTTAATATGTAAGTTCATATTTTTGTATTGCAGCAATTGGTGTGGAAATGTTTGGTACATTGCACATATGTTTTATGTAATACAAAATATTCATATACAGCACTCCAAGTTTTCATTAATCAGATTTAAAAGTGTTCACTGCTGTCACTATTTATTGTCTGTTTTAACTTTATAGTTTTACATTTGTTTATAAGATTTAAATTGTTGTTGATTCATGCTATACATGTCTATAAGCAATAACTTTCAAATATGCACTACCTTGGCAATATGTTGCAAATTCAAAGCTGTACCCATTACAAGTACATGCTTCTGTATTGACCTTCTGTAATTAGTGTTCGTTTTAATTTTAAGTTTTATATTCTAAAAAATGTAAAGTGGTGTTATTAAAGAAAAGGTGTTTTCAGTAAAATCAACCAAACCACTTAGTGTTTCTGAATTATAATATAGTGGATAAACACTTATAAGATATTGGCATGGCATTTGTGATTAATCAAATAGAATTTGAAAACATCCTGATTGTGTTGTAATCTGAGATCTTATTCTAATTTTACTGGCATCTGAAATCTAATCAATCAGGATGTTCTCAAATGTTGACTTCTTAACTTTGCATGAGAACTAATGATAAAACATAGCTTGATAGAAAATAAATTCATTATGCAACAATGATGATTCTATTTACTTTGCTCTCTCTCTAGGGTTCATTCTTCCGCACTGACTTTGGATTCAAAGTTTACTACCCAGCAACACGAGAAGTCCAAGACAGTCAAGTTATTGACGATGTAGACAGATCTCTGTTATCTTCGATCTCAGACTTCACAATGTCCCAGAGCAATGAAAACGCATCACTGAACTTGTCTGTCTCTTAATGTGTTACCCATCAGTCTATCTGTTAATTGAATATTCAAAGTGATGGACACACTCTAAAGGAAGAACTGGTTAACTAGATATGAGTGTAACTTGAATCTAGTTGAGATGAGTAAGGTGGGAGGCTGGAGGAACTAACAGTCTGTCTCAAGAGAATAGCCTCTTTAAGAGACATTAATAGAGCAGCCATTTAATTAATAATAGCAGCCATTGAAGAGTATGGGCAATATGCATTGCAAAAAATTATAACAGTTATATTCTAAGAATCCTGCCATAGCAGGTTTTATTTAATGAATCTTTATATTTCCTTTTCAGTTCTCCTCTAAAGAAAACACCCAACTCCCACATATCGTTTGGTTTATGTGTTGTATTGGGTGCAACCTTCCAACGTTTAAACTGGGAAAAGCAATTCTGGTTTTATATATGCTTTTTTTGATATCTTAGCTGGTTTCCCCATCATGAATTGGAAATTTAAAAAAAAACCAGGAAAAATTATTTGACCAAATAATTTTATGTCAGAAGTGTAATAAAGTATAAAGTGTAATACAGTAACATCAAAAGATGGACAAGTCAATCTATGACAGCCTGCACCATCAAAGCAAGAAACAGAGTAGAATGGCGATCCATGGTAGCCAACCTTCGTTGCGGAGAAGGCACGTGATGATGATGATGAATAAAGTATAAATATAACCCATTTTCTGAGAAACAGGAATTCATACTTGATCAGATACTTTTGCAAGCAGTTAGTTACTTGCTTAAAAAAGTCCTCCACTGGTCACTAAGGACTTGTGATACATTTTTTCTATTATATGTTCCAGTTTGTAAGAATTAGGTATCTGGAATGGCAGAGATTATGTAGGATTTGCTGAGTGCAGTCATCTAGGCTGTCTGTGTTAATGCAATTCATTTTTAAAATTTATTTATGAATTTTTACTATGTTGTATGTTTGTCTGAACATACTATGCTAATTCAACTATATTATATTATGTAATTTGGGAAATGACAGAATGTATGTAGCAACGGTTTTGAATTGCCATGTTATTTTTGTCTGAAACATTTATACCATTTTAATTGTGCATGACTGTTCTGAAATAAATATTTAATAATAATAAATATACTTGATGTTTTTAATTTTAGCTTAAAAAAAAAATAATAATTTTATTAAGATGCTAAAGAGCCAAAACACAAGCTTGATGGAGTCTCTTTTAATGATCAGATTGCTTTCTATTACAAAGCTCTGTAAAGTTTCCTATTATCTAGAAATTTTATATCTTTTCAGACGGTTTAGTGGAGGCTATTGTGTATTTTTTTTTTAGGTTTTGTTTTTGTTGAGCAGCTTCTTTCGTGGCTGATTCTACCAATGTTTGACAAACATACTTGGCCACAGAATGAACAAGTCAGGCCCACTGATCCACAGGCTTTTCCACCCTTTTTCATGAGTTTATCTTCCATCTAGAAGATATAACAGTATGAAAAAAAGGACCAGATTTGTGTGTCAAGGCCATCCTATAAAATAGGCAGGTGTTAATGATGACTGGACATTACACCACCATGGTAATGCATGTAGCAAATCTCTGTTATTTTCATTTGACTGGTCACTTGACTAAGTTGCCATTTTTGGCATGCTTGGTAGACTTAGCTAATTGTATCCTCCATAATAAGGAGTACATTAGGACATTTTCTGGGAAAAACATCTGAAGGGTGTGAATCATGGAACCTGACTATCCTTAATCCTAGATTACAATATCTATCCTTTCTATTCACGTTTTCACGATACCATTGTAAAAATTACTACCACTTAAATGTTACATTTGGAGTTTCAAAATTAGTATCCATGTTACAAAGGTTTTGTTGATGTCTATCCCACGTTACAAAGGTTTCTTTGATGTCTCACCGAGATGATTTCCCCAGTCACAAGAAAGAGAAAAAAAAAAAAACTTGAAAATTGGTGAAATTAATTAATTTTAAAAAAAAAATCTCCCTTTCTACAATACCATCATACTTTTTTCATAATAATAAAGCCCTTCTCCTGAAAAAAATCCAGATGATTCTAACTTAAATTCAGGATTGCTGTCTACGCAGCTATCATTATCTTTTTCTGCCTTTCTGTTATAAAAATAGTTATTGTTCATGTACACTGCCAACCATATTATATAAAAATAGTTATTGTTTATGTACACTGCCAACCATATTATATAAAAATAGTTATTGTTTATGTACACTGCCAACCATATTATATAAAAATAGTTATTGTTTATGTACACTGCCAACCATATTATATAAAAATAGTTGTTTATGTACACTGCCAACCATATTATATAAAAATAGTTATTGTTTATGTACACCGCTAACATCGCAGAGTCTGTTGTCTCAGTTCATCTAGCAAATTTGTTAAAATAACAATTGCTGTCCTAATAGCCCAGTGTTTTCGACTGTTGCTTTTACCGGTGCCGTGAGCACAAAAATATAGTTTAACTTCCAAGACAAATATCACAAAACTGAAACCATCAAAAAAATTATTATTTCACTCACAGAGACGATAAAATAACTTTGTATAAACAAATATAGCTGTTTAATGTTAATATGAGAGATTAAATGTTGTGAATTAAGTGGATCGTAAAATATTATTACAGTCGAACCTGTCTAAGGCGACCATTCACGGGACTTTCAAAAACTGGTCCCATAGGACAGGTGGTCCTGCCTCACAGGTTTCACCTAATATCTATCTATTGACCTTTCGAGCCGTAACCGGCCCATAGGGCGTAGACCAAGATACACCTTCTCCTATATGAATTTTTGTTCTAGCAGTTTTCTTTTAAAGATATTTTATTAAATCTCGCCATCTGTCTCTGTTCTGTGCAAGCAGTTCTATCTCATTGAGGGAGCCGATTCCTGCTGCTCTTGCCTCTCTCATCAATGTTCTTCTCAGTGTCTCCCTGGGTCTTCCTCTTTTTCTTTTACCTGTTGTTTCCCATATGAGGGCTTGCTTTGTTCACCTAATAAATAGAGCGATAAAAAAATTTTATCCTAAGCACTATGAAAACTAACCTGCAAATCAGCGTAATCCATGAGTAGAACATAGTGCACATGTCGGTCTACAATAGCCACTGGTTGGACACTTTTCATAAAACACGATAGTTAAACACACAAAAATAAAACACACATACACAGATTCCACTTATACTGTACATGTATCACTTTTGACTTGAAAAAAAAATCCAATATGGTAGTCTGTTGTTTGACAGATGAAATAAACGATAAGTTCAATTTTTCTCTCAAGTCCATGATAACGTCTAGTATGTCAGATCTCCCGTTTGTTATTGAATAGGTGCGCAGAAGCTCCACAGCATTATGTGCATCTGCGATAGTGTATGTTTTCTCAATGTCAGTAGAATCTTGTTCGTTGTCTGATTCACTATTCACATCCTCAGCAGCTAAAATTGCAGTGGCAGGAAGATCCCAGTTTGTTTCTATTGTGTTGCAAGTTTGGAGCCCTGAATCAATCATGGAGATGTCTGTCAATTGGTATCCAAACAATTCTTTTGAAAGGTTATCCAAAGCAGTAGAAATTGCAGTAGAAACAATTTGCACGTCGGTCTTTGATGCAGATTCCATGTGCGTCAGAGAATATGCGTGTGTTTCAGCAGGACAATGAAAACCTGCTTTACAGAAACACTTAAGGATGGTTGAGTTGTCCACTTCTTTCCATGCTGCAGCAATCCAGTAGACTACGTCCAGTAAATTGACCTGTTTCATGAGTTCGGTTCCGGAAGCATCCTTGTTTGATTCCATGACTGTGATAAGATGTAGAAGCTGTTTTTGTCTAAACTTTAATTTAAATGTCTGAATGACACCCTGGTCTAGGGGTTGAACTAATGCAGTTGTGTTGGGTGGCAGAAACTGCAGCTTAACATTCTGTAGTTCGATCTTGGGATGACAGGTAGCGTTGTCAACAAATAAAATAATGTGGCGCTTTTTTTTCTGCATCTTACGGTCAAAACTTTTCAGCCAATCTTCAAATATAGCTGCAGTCATCCATGCCTTTTTGTTGTTTCTGTAAATCACTGGCAGTGTGTTTATGTTGATGTTTTTAAAAATCCTAGGGTTAGCTGCTTTCCCAATCACTAAAGCCGGTTCTCGTTCCCCCAACATGTTAGTGCATAGCATCACTGTTATTCGCTCTTTGCTTTTTTTACCCCCAGCGCATTTTTCTCCTTTGACAAAAAATGTTTTGTCCGTAGTCGCTTTGAAAAATAACCCGGTTTCATCTAAATTAAAAATGTCTTGAGCAGCGTAACCATAGCATATCTCGGATAATTTAGAAGTCCAGTCAGCCGCAGCACTCATATCTGAATCACCGACTTCGCCACATTGCTTACCAAACACAAGATTGTGTCTTTTAATGAAGGCCTCTAACCAGCCGTTCGATGCTTTAAAGACTGAGTTTTCCAATTCTTTTGCAAACTGTAAAGCTCGTTCTTTGATCATCGGCCCAGATAACGGAATTTTTCGTGCAAGTGCTGATTGACACCATTTCCAACAAAGTGTATTTATGTCTTCATTTCCCGTTTTCCTGCTATTCCTTCTTTTCATACTTGGTGCATTATTTTCAAAGTCATTCATATACTCGGCTTTTCTCTTTAACGTACGTAAAATCTGTGTCTTTCCCACTCCAAACTGTTCTGCCAATAATCGCGAACTTTTTCCTTGCTGATTTTGTCGAATCACTGATAATCGTTCTTCCAGCGTTAATGCTTTTGGTTTTACACTTTTGACACTGGCCATTTCCTATATTGTGTGTAACACTTTTAAAATCCACAAAAATAATTCACTGAGATACTGTACATGTACGTGAATACACTCTAAGCGGGCAATGACTAATTCTTTAGTTAATTCCTGTAATTTATACGGGCCACGCAATGGTCTACTCTGGTCTAGACGGAACCGCGAAGTGATGTCACTTCACGAATCATAGATCTGCGTCTGCCGTGTTTCTCACACCAGTATTGACTGATAAACGTAACACGTCCCACTGTAATCTGGGACTCACTAAATACGGGAAAACTTCGACACCTGTAGACACCTGTGTCGATCGTTTATGGCTCCCAGCGAGACGGAGGAGGACTGGCTGGTCAGTGTATCGTTATCTCGGTCTATTACCCGCGTGTCGTAAACGGGATAAATAACATTGGCGGCGGTTAATTAGCCTGGTCTCTGGTCGCGTCATACGGTGAGCGCCGTAATCAGTGTTAGCATATAGTAAAATACTCGGGGAAATTGTAGACCCGGTCCTATAACCAGGGAAACGCTTTAAACAGGTGGTCCTAAGACCAGGTTCGACTGTATATCATTTATGGTCACTGGCACGGCAAGCACAAAAACATAGACCTACCCCAAATATGAATTTCTATCTCTCTCTGCGATCCAGACTCAATCAGAGTAGGATTCCAGATTCTCACATGAAGTTAGGTTAAGTGTGTTGATCGCTCCCACAGACAGAACATCACAATTAGAGTCCGCCAGATCCACTCTGATTGAACACCCGTTAAAACGTTGCACTGTGTTCTGCGCCAGTGGCCCAGTGCATCCGATTTCAGCCAGCATTTTATTCAGGTTTGCTTTCCTTAGCCTTTGATTGTCCCCAATCTTCCCGCAAGGCAGCAGATTGTCTTTTCTGTAGGGGAATTTTGCCCTTAGATGGTCGTCCCTCCCAGGTTTACGAGCACCATCTGCCCGAGTCACTAGAGGTGACTAACACAGACATGCACACACAAAGATATGAGATGTGACTAACACAGACATGCACACAGCGATACGAGGCATGACTAACACTGACACACATCAAGATATCACTAACCCAGACATGCACACACAAAGATATGACACGTGACTAACACAGATACACACATAAAGATATGAGACATGATTAACATGGACCCACCAAGATTTGAGATATGACTAACTTGACAGACACCAAGATATGAGCATTGGCAAGCACAGAAACACACCAAGATATGAGCCATGGCTAGCACAGAAACATATTAAAATATGAGCCATGGCTTCACGGAAACACACCAAGATATGAACCATGTCTAGCATAGAAACACATTAAGATATGTGCCATGGCTAGCACAGTTATACACTAAGATATGAACCATGGTCAGCACAGACACACACTAAGATATGAATCATGGCCAGCCCAGACACACACTAAGATATGAGCTACGACTAGCACGGATATACACTGAGAATTGAGCCATGGCTCAATTCAAGAGAAGCAGAAGAGGAGATAGAAGAGCAGCGATCGTGAAAGGTATCCATATGCTTGGTTTGTTGTAGTCGGCAGACTCTTCTTAACGTGGGAATCATCAACATACGAGACGCAGGCCCCGGTTAACTGTTCACAGGTTCTGTTCAAACTGTTGTCCGGAGATTTGAGAGTGCAGTCTGACCCGTAGAACGTTCCCTTGCATGTACAGTCCCGGTTGACTGTTCACAGGTGTCGTTGAAACAGTTGTCCGGACATTTGAGAGTGCAGTCTGACCCGTAGTACGTTTCCTTGCATGTACAGTCTGCACTTTCCGGGTCACATATGATGTCACAGCCATCAGAACACGTCTGTTCGCACTGTAGCCCAAAATTACCATTGGGACAAGTAAGTGTCATTACAGGTATAGCCAGGATGTTTACATTGTAGGCATATTCCGGATTTTTTCTCAAATAAAGGACAGACACTGAGACAAGACCTGGAGCAGTCGTGACCATAGATCCCATGTGAACAGTTGCCGTGACACGTACCGATGATGACGTTGCAGCCTTTGCTACACCCACTACACACTTCACAAAATGACCCAGAATGCCCGTCCAGAAAATAGGTGTCTGTAAATGTTCGCACCTCACACACCATCAGTGCACTGTTGGCCTGCGAAATGGTCGGTGAGAACTCAATCTTAATGTGTGCCATTGGCATTTGTGTGGTGACTACAATAGTGTTTACAGAAACATTAGGGTATGATATATCATTATACTGGAACACTACGCCGCCACTGTCAGAGAAAGCCTTTAGAGTGGCATTCTTGACCCGAATCATAGTGCTAGCTCTATAGAGTGCATAGATTCGAATGGTGTGAATCTTCTGGGGCGCGGCAAGTTCAGATACCAGTAAACAGGATTGGTCCCACTTCTCAATTTTGTGTGTGTGCAGTCATTGTCAGATTGGTCTTTTTTTTTGCCATTAACTGCGGCCTCTGGTCCACATTTGTCTCCTGTATAACAAGCATTAAATGTGTCGGTCTGGTTTGTGTTCTGTTTGAGAGCCACATTCCGACCCCCGCCAATGTAGATAGAGCAGATATTTGCAACTATCGCCCCTTCAATCCGTAACTTGTTGATCAGACCAGCCCCAGAGCAAAAGACATCAATCTCGTGCGAACTGACTACAAACCGTGATTCATAGTTACATGAGGCAGAACCATTTAGTTTTACAGTGAAACTGTCAGGATCTGTTAAGTCATTCACATAAATCCTAAACAGGAGAACGGCAAAGATTGATTGAGAGTTGCCTCAACTGATGTAGAATTTGTGTCCGGATCACATTTTGTGTCATTATCAAACAGAAAATAAGATTAAGATTTCTGGGCGTATTTGTACACGAGATCCAAGTACTGACACTGGGGTCCAAAATATTCGTGCTGACAACTGCCATTGTTTGGGCATGTCCCTGTAGTTTTGTCACAAACTGAGTCATTATATCAGTGACATTGTAATGTACAATTTGCCCCAAACCAACCGTTTGCATAAGTTAGGTCATTAGCTTCCAAGGCCGCGAACGAAGCCAGCAGAATAAAGACTTGATCTACAGCGATGGTTAACGAACTGTGTACAAACATTTATTATCAAACCCGTGATTACATTTCTAAAAATCCGCCATCTCGCTGTGATAACAGATAGCGTGATGTTTTCTAATATAACGAGACAAACCGTTGGAGACAAGCAAAGTCAACATTGTTTACTTCAGGCTCGAACGCAAACAAGCGTCCATCTTGGTGCGTTCAAATATGAATTTAACCAAAATGAAATGGTCACAAACATTATGACTTGCACTTTACTCATAGAAATTATATTTCTGTATAAACAAATATAGCTGTTCAGTGTTAATAAGAGAGATTATATGTTGTTAATTAGGTGGATCATAATATAAAATATATAGTCGTGTAATTTGTTGGGGTGATAGGCTAGATAAAAATTCCAGTTAGACCTTGCGGGAAGGAATTCTGTATTTGACATCATCATGTGCCATCCTGGTTGGCGTAGGCGATCATGTCCCTCCACAATCTTCTATCTACAGTTCATCATATCAGTTCTGTTGTTGACTGTTTCCATGCCATGACACCAAGCTATCCAGTATTTTCTCTCTTTGTCATTCACGATCTCTCTTTCCCTGTATTTTGCCAGTTGTAACCAAGTATTCCAACATTCCTCTTCTCATGATGTCCCCGAAAAATTTGATTATTTCTTAGGAGCTCTCTTTTTGTGTTGGCTTCTTTGAGAATTTCCTTCTTGGTCTTTTTAGCTGTCCAGGGAACTTTCAACATTCTTCTGAGAAATCCTATCTCTGTAGCATCTAATTGTCTTTTCATTTCTTTGTTTACTGTTTATGATTTGCTTCCATGTTCAGAATTGGTTCTATAAAGCACCGATTAATTTTCTTTCTCACTTCTATTGACATATTTTTGTTGCATAAGATGTTTTTCATTTTCTGAAATGCTATTTCGGCCTGAACTATTCTGCTTTTTATTTCTGTGGTGCATCTTTCATCTGATATTATTGTGCCCAAGTATTTGAAGTGTTGCACTTGTTTCAGAATTGTCCTGTTTATTTTTATGCTGCATGATAGTGACGATTGTTTCTTTAATATGACCATTACTTGTTTTCTTACTATTCAGACTGAGACCTTTCTTGTTGCTTGCTTTTATTATTATGACCATCATTTCTTTTGCATTTTGACATCACAACTGCATAAAATTAAGGTAGTTGTTTCAAAGAGCAATGTTTAGATGTTAACAAAATCAACTACACTGAGCAGTTAAAACCGAATGTCATGTCAAAAAATAGAAGTTGTGGTCAAATATGAGTTGTTATTGATGTTAATGATCCAACGTGGTTTGCAACTGTTGTTTGCTCATCAGGACATCAATCAGCTATCCCTTTTAAACAAAAAAAAATAAATAAATAAATAAAAGAAGAAAAGAAAAGCAAACATTCACCCCCCTGCTAATGTATGAGTACAGAAAAAACGCCTGAATACTCGTAAGAGGTGCAACTAAAAGACAGAATGATTAAAAAAAAACATTATGGTGGTTTTGAGAAATTAACATTAATGAGTCATTCTATCAAATTAATTAATGTCAACAGTCAATATATAGTATATTACTGTCACTAATAATAATAATAATAATATTAATACTAGCATGCTTAGTAAAACAAATACCATACAATCAAAAGGTTTACAGCAAAGTACAAATATACACTTGAAAATAGTAAATATGAGCCAAGAAAGAGTTGCTAATGGAAGTATACGTTCTTATAGATACAAAACATGACAGCTCTTTCACGTTGTTTTTCAACTTTATTGCAGTCAACACGACGCATTTAACTACCTGTTACAGATTGTAGGCTGCCAGATGGCATAAAGTCAATTTAAATCATTGCACTGGAAGGAGCAATTTGTGAACTATGAAACCCTGAACATTAACCCTGGTATTAATTGTTCTCGTCAGCAATAAAATCAGGGCTGTACATGTGTGGAGATATTATGAAAGGAAATCTACATTTTCCCTTCATTTTGCTTTTGGAATTACTTGATGTTAGACTTGAGAAAAGTAGGTGTTGGGTTTTCATTACTTCCTTCCTTCTGGCTAGGCATTCTGTGACAGCCTTTAGAAAAATAAAAACAAATTTATTGAAAACACTTGATACAACTGTTACCTTCATATTTGTGTGAAAAGGTTATTTCACTTTCTTACACTTAGAAAGATTACAGTTGCTAACATGTTGTCAAATAACCAACTCAGTGGAAAGAAGCATAGGTCTTCAACACTTTCCAAACCATCCTGTTTGATGCTGTTTATCTCTTAAGATCACTCCATGTCTTCCCCATCTTCTTCATCTCTGCTCCATCAGTCTTCAAGTATATGTTGGCCTTCCTCTTTATCGCTCCCCACCTCCCTCCCAAAAAGTGGCTTATGTAATACTATCAGTTGGCTTACGCAGTGTGAGAGTGTGTTTAACTGTCTAGCAACATCATCTCTTATATAAATCTCTTTATCACTGCAAAGGAATTAAAATCCATAATTGCTCAACCGCCTGTGCCAGTGGAATCATCCAAATTACTAACTCATCTCCCAAACAAAGAAAAGTAGTTGTAGACCCCAACATATATACATACATATATATACACACACATACATACATATATAAATAAAAGTAAAGAGCCCCGTCATGCCATCAAGCATATAGGGAAAATTGTGTTAGTGACTATAATTTTTAAAGACATTCTGCACATGATTTTTGGGGGTAGTGTGGTCAGTATTATGACCATGCCGCTTTACTCTACCAGAAAAAATCTGGTACCCATTTAAGGCTGGGTGAACCCGGAAGCCATCAATCAGGATTGAACCTGACCTCTTGTCCTTTGTAGTCCAGCTCATTAACCATTGAGCTATCGCTGTTCCATTTTATCATATGTACTGAAGATTATATATGACAACCTGCACCATCAAAGCAAGAGACAGAGCAGAATGGCGCTCCATGGTAGCCAACCTTCATTGTGGAGAAAGCACTCGATGATGATGACTGAAGATTATATATATGGTTTTCTTCTTACTGACTGTCAACAACCATAAATTCATCCAGTTTATCACTTTAGTGAAGTTATAAAGCAACTTACATTCTGGAGCTGGTCACTTCCATTGATTCTTCCCTTAATGGCCAAATGGTGATTCTTTTAGTTTGGATTCTAGTTTGTGGAGGCAGTGATAGTCCAATCGCATTCATCTGACCCCAAAGGCAACATGGTTTTGGCACCCATGCACTGAGGTATTGCTGCTGCAGGTGACTGGCTTTGGAGTGGAATGGTACCAAGTCCGAATTTTGTCCTGGGATGGGATGTGTGATCTGTGTTCAACTGTAAATTTGGCCATCAACTGGACTGCAGTGCCCAAATGTTTCACTAAAGTGTTGGAACAGCAATTCTTGGGCAAGTTCACTGGTAGTGAATTCTACACACAGATTTGGTGCAAGGCTCATGGAGACTATGCTGGCCATTACTGTGACCCGGAAGTGTAAATTTTGAGCTGCACACCATTTATACAGAGCGCAGAAGTTCAATAGAACAGTATGTACACACACACAAAAACACACTATCTATACAGAATACCAAACGTTCAAAAGAACAGTGTGAATGATTGAGGTGAACACTTTGTTTGTTGCTGGAATGGGGCTGATCAGATATGGGAATATCCCGCCTGCAGTGAAGCCATTTTGTTTTAAAGCCTCTTTCCTTATTGTTAAAACTGAGGCATTTTAAAATTACTTTGTCCTTGAATTAATCTGTGTCCAAAGTTAGAACCTTCATGAGTGCCATTAAGCTTGTATACATGCTGAAGTCTTCCTGCATGATTGGGCAAGAGATTGAAGTAATTATAGACCAGCGCAGTGATGATATAAGAACAATAATACATAATGTCACATCCTTTATATTTAGTCTATTATTGTTTATAGACATTGTAAGGTATTGTAAGGTTACCAATTGGTGCATTTAGAGGTTGAAAAAGTCCACAACATCTGACTTTTAAAAAAATGTGTCATCCTGCTTGTGTTTGTCCGTTATTGAAGACCTTCTAGAAAATCAAAACGGTTTGTTTAGTCTGGTCATATTTGCAAAGCTGAAACAGCTTATTTTTGCTGCTATTTCATTGTTTCCATAACTAATATTGTATGGAAGTGAAGTGTTAAACTTCATTTTAACTGGATTGAAATTTATTTGTATAGCACAATTTATATGTATGTATATATTTCTTTGAAAAAAATGTGGCCAAACAATATGAAGAAAAGGAGATAAAATAGCTTAGATAAAATATTGAATCTCTTTCATCTTTCCGTTGGTTTGAAGGCCACTCAGCAAAGGTGGTGATACATCTTACCTTGGACAGCACATTTAAGTTTTGAGGTAAGTATGCTTCACAAAGATCATCATTGACAATATCAGCTAAGTTGTTGCTGGGATGAACTAATTCTGTGCTTGTACCAGCATTCACACAAACTTTACTCTGTAAATTAACCAATGTCAACACATAAGCAATCACCTAACTCTTGTACATTATTTTACCTCTTATTTTTAAAAGATGCAAATCTCCAAAATATAAAAAAATTAATAAAAGAGTAAGAAGCACAAGTGATAATTAAGATATACAATGTCTTTTCAATAAAAAAAAATTATACAGACATATTATTATATAGAGATAACCACAAATATAAAATATTAAACACTATGTTGGGCCGCAAGTAGAGCAGCAGAGAACATGTAGAATAAACATGAAATTGTATCTAGCAGCAAAATTAGTGAGACGAGACAAACGATGTTTCGGCAAAAGCCTGGAGCCTTGATTAGGTATGAAGACTTTTGATTTTGACGTCTTTGCTTGTATTGTCTCTCCAATAAAAATTTAGCTGCTAGATACAATTTCATGTTTGACATATTATATTATATAGACATAATTTTTTGGGTAACCCTGGAGTTCTGTATTCCATTTGCTTATGTCATCATCATCAAGTACCAGGCCCACTGGCGTAGATGATCATGTCTCTCTAAATTTTCGATCTCGGCAGCTATTTATCATTACTGTTGTTGACCTTCTGCCAAGCCATTCTCTTAAGCTGTCTGTTATTTTTTCTCTTTGCTTCCCTCTATCTCTTTGTCCCTCAATTTTCCAGTTGTTACAATATATTCCAGTTGTTCTCTTCTCATTACATGGTGCCAAAAAATGATGATTGTCTCTTCCTAATATTGGAAATTAGCTCTCTTTTTGCTTTGACCTCTTACAGAACGTTTTCATTACTCTTCTTAGCTGTCCATGGTATTCTCAACATTCTTCTGTAAAACCACATTTCTAGACTCCAACGATTGCTTATGTACTTGTTTCTAAAAAACCTCTTGAACTTCTCAAAAGTTGTACTTGTATCGGACTGGTATGGCTTGCAACTTTTCTTCGCAGATTTGTTAGCTTTATCATTCCCAGCAGTTTGAAGAAATCCACTGAACCACAGTTCTATTGCACTGCTTGCAGAAATGTTTCTCTGAAAAAACTAAATCAAATGATTTTCTTCTTTAGCCATGTTCACCTAACTATTACTTCTTTTCACTTCCCACTCTTAAAAGGATGTCAAGTGTATGCAGTTTACCGTGATCAGGTTGCTTTATTTGATCTCAACACACTTGCCAGACTAGTTAGTCCACTTCCAAGACCATCACAGAGAGCTGGAGTAGAATCTTCACTAGTTCTGAAGTACTAGTCCTGAAACTAGCAGTCAGTTATGAGTTAGTAACTGCCTTCAGCTTATACGCTATCTTGTGTTGTCTATCTATCTATTGACCTTTCGAGCAGTAGCCGGCCCATAGGGTGTAGACCAAGATACTCCCTCTCTTATCTGAATTTTTGTTCTAGCAGTTTTCAATTCTTTTAAAGATATTTTATCAAATCTCGCCATTTGTCTCTGTTCTGTGCAAGCAGCT
This sequence comes from Megaustenia siamemsis, assembly GCA_032433765.1. Classification (NCBI taxonomy): domain Eukaryota; kingdom Metazoa; phylum Mollusca; class Gastropoda; order Stylommatophora; family Ariophantidae; genus Megaustenia; species Megaustenia siamemsis. The sequence continues at coordinate 53,093,410 of JAVIAB010000124.1, forward strand.
CTATCTCATTGAGGGAGCCGATTCCTGCTGCTCTTGCCTCCCTCATCAATGTTCTTCTCAGTGTCTCTCTGGGTCTTCCTCTTACCTGTTGTTTCCCACATGAGGGCTTGCTTTGCTATTCGTTTATTATCTCTTCTCATTACATGTCCAACTTATGATCATCGTCTTTTCTTTATTACTGAAGATATTAGTGGTTGATTGACGATTTCTCTAATTTCCTCGTTTGTTTTGAATTCATTCCACGCTACACCAAGTATTTCCATAGACATTTATTTTTTAACGCGTTCAACTTTGTTTCTATATCTCTTGTTGTTTTCCATCTTGTGTTGTAGCCACTATCAAATCATATTCTGGATATTCTAAAATATGTGACTAAAGTAAGTGCCAATGTTTGTGCTAATGAAAGCTTTATAATTTATTTAGTTATTTTTTTGTTTTGAACTACATCAAATTGAAATCAATTTCATGCACAAATTAATAATTTCAGAAAAAATAGTAATTAAAGAAAAATGTATAGATAACATGTAAGTTAAAAAAAAATGAGCAATAGAGGAGAAAGGCAATACATAATATATTAATTAAGAAAATACTCTATGAATACAGAATTCGTTGATGAATCAAGCGTAAAGTATTTTCTGGTGTGATAAATAACAAACTTTGAAAAAAAAAGACATGCCACAGAAATTAACTGAAAGAATATGTCTCAATAAAATAATGAGTCTGTAATAATCAAAATAACATTTAGCAGCTGCTGTAAGTGTCAAATGGGAGCCGCGATAGCTCAGGGTTAGTGAACTGGACACACAAGGACAAGGGGTGGTTTGATCCCAACCGACGGCTTCCGGGTTCACCCAGCCTTAAAATGGGTACGGATTTTTTTTTCTGGAAAGTAAAGCAGCACAGGCGTAATACCGACCACATTATCCCAAAAATCATGTGCTGAAGGTCTGTAAAATATATGTCACTAACACCATATTTCCCTATACGCCACTTGGCGTGACGGGGGTACTTTACTTTTTACTGTAAGTGTCAAGGTTAAGATGATAACCGATTCACATATGTTTATTTCACATACACAAATAAACATACACACTCTGTATCATTCTCACACATTTTCATTGTGTTTCTTTCTGAACACACTCATTTTCTCCGTTTCCACACTGCTCAAATAAACACATACTCAAACATACGCACGTTTCCTCTCTGTTCTTTCACATGCGAATACTCGCTGTTTTTAAAGTAATGATTTCCTCCATGTCTCGCAAGTCATAGGGAAGTATGGTATTAGTTACTATATTTTTCCATGACCGGGGCAAATTTTTTGGGTGATATGATCGGTATTACACCAAGCCGACTTTACTTCCAAGAATATCTCTGATATCATCTTCGGAGGCTGGGTGAACCACGGAGCTTTCTTCCTTAAGAAAAAAATTTCGCTACTTCTGGGAATCTAACCCGGGCCCTCCTAAAATGGAAGTGAGCACGCTATCTACTCAGCCACCGAGTCTCTACTCACCAAATCCTTCCCTCACTATCTCATTCAGACACGAGTCATTCTCTCTCTCTCTCTTTCTCTCTCTCTTTCAAACCCAACTCTTAGCATTACCTCGAATGTTCTGATTTAAATATTTGTTTCTTAATATTGAATGAACGCTCATCAATGGGGCAGCTTTTAAGAAACTTTTAAACTATTATCTTTCAGAATTAGGCATAATGTAACTTTATATATCTGAAAACAACATTCGCTGAAGATAGCAAAATGGATAAAGAGTGCAAAAAAGCAAACAAAGTATTGGGATCGTTATCCCCTATACTTCAACACAAAACCTTACCTTTTACCTCCAAGAAACATGTGTACTCTTATATTGAATATATTCATTCCCACACAGTGCTACCAATGCTGAACGTGGTTACTTTCAACTAAGCATAAAATAACGCTTGCCACCATTGAGATTAGATATCCGAGAAACGCATTTGGAGTGACCAGAAAAGGTAGAATCAGAAATGATATTAAAAAAGAAAGAGTGGACATTGAACCAACCCTAAACTACACACAGAAACAACAAATAAACTGGTTTTCCCATCTAGAAAGAATGCTGTGTGATTCCTTGCCATAAAAAAGCATATATTACAAGAGGAGAAAGGAGAAGAGCAAGAGAAAGATCCAGAGAAAGATGGACAGATAATGTACAAGTAAAACTACATTGACATCAATTGTCAATGATTGAAGCCGTCAAAAAGACGAGAACCAGATCTTTGTATCTCCCTCGACACCTGAACGAGTACAAGAGAAGTGAAGAAATAAAGAAAGAATTTGAGGAATTTAAACGTATATCAATAAATAGTGCATTCATGATTTCAAACAGGAAGTACATTTAAGACTGTGACTTCATGCGCTGCTTTATAATAAACAATAATTTATTCTCATCTTGTCAAAAACATGATTCATTTTAAAAAAACCATCACTGGTCAATGGCGCATTTTACAGATGATGTAGTCAATATCACGCCAGGCCGCTCTTCTCTCCCAGAAAGATATCTCCGGTACTAACTTTTCCATGCACCCTGAGGTCGTGTCGATTGAAAAAATAAAATGACGTGATATCTGGCACGGCTGTTTGCTAATGATTTTTGTTAAGTTTTGTTACCTTTTCTCAGTTCTCGAACATAACTTGAGTATCATTTGGCTATAGTTATTGCTATAGTTATGGATATAGTTATTGCGATAGTTATGGATATAGTTATTGCGATATAGTTATTGCGATAGTTATTGCTATAGTTATGGATATAGTTATGGATATAGTTATTGCGATAGTTATTGCTATAGTTATGGATATAGTTATTGCGATAGTTATTGCTATAGTTATGGATATAGTTATTGCGATAGTTATTGCTATAGTTATGGATATAGTTATTGCGATAGTTATTGCTATAGTTATGGATATAGTTATTGCGATAGTTATTGCTATAATTATGGATATAGTTATTGCGATAGTTATTGCTATAGTTATGGATATAGTTATTGCGATAGTTATTGCTATAGTTATGGATATAGTTATTGCTATAGTTATGGATATAGTTATTGCGATAGTTATTGCTATAGTTATGGATATAGTTATTGCGATAGTTATTGCTATAGTTATGGATATAGTTATTGCGATAGTTATTGCTATAGTTATAGATATAGTTATTGCGATAGTTATTGCTATAGTTATGGATATAGTTATTGCGATAGTTATTGCTATAGTTATGGATATAGTTATTGCTATAGTTATGGATATAGTTATTGCGATAGTTATTGCTATAGTTATGGATATAGTTATTGCGATAGTTATTGCTATAGTTATGGATATAGTTATTGCGATAGTTATTGCTATAGTTATAGATATAGTTATTGCGATAGTTATTGCTATAGTTATGGATATAGTTATTGTTATTATCATCAAGTACCGGGCCTGCTGGCGTAGGTGATCATGTCTCTCCACAACTTTCGATCACGACAATTATTTATCATTTCTGTTGTTGACCTTCTGCCAAGCCATTCTCTTAAGCTGTCTGCTATCTTTTCTCTTTGCTTCCCTCAATTTTTCCAGTTGTTACAATACCCTCCAGCTGTTCTCTTCTCATTACACGGCCAAAAAAATGATGACGTTTCTTCCTAATATTGGGATTTAGCCCTCTTTTTGCTTTGACCTCTTTCAGAACCTTTTCATTACTCTTCTTAGCGATGTCATGGTATTCTCAACATTCTTCTGTAAAACCACATTTCTACAGATTTAAGTGATTTTTTTGTCTGTTGTCCTATTGTCCATGATTCACATCCATATGTTAAGACTGGCTCTACATAACATTTAAGAACTCCTTTTCTTGTTTCTATTGTCAAAAATGGACTGCATAGTATCTTCCTCATTTTTGGAAAGCTGCTTTTGCCTGAGCCACTCTGCAGTATATTTTCATAGTTATTGCTATAGTACATTAATAAAAAAAAACTTTAATAGACGCTATAACGTAACTTTTAACAAGTGATGTTAATATAATGTTATTTTACACCAGAAGAGTAAAACTGGTTCAAATTTGAAATGTTAACTTAAACGTTTTTCGAATAATTTACTGATAGCATAAAATGAACTGTTCTAGATTAATCATACTTTACACAGTGTCACAAATGTGAGCCACTCCTATAAAATATCAATCTCAAGAGTGAGTGGAATGTAGTTTCCTCAGGGCATTTTCATTCATGAATGCAGCAACGGTTTTTTTTTTTTCATTATAACTAAAATGTTTCTTTGAGATCAAAACAAACAACCGTGCTGAGAGCTGATCCCTGATACTTTTGGGTCAGTATCGAGCGCACTAACCAACAACACAGCCACAATGCATCATCATCATCGTCATCATCAGCTCGCATGTTCTTTGCAAAACTTGAATTCACCACAGTCCGTATAAAGGAATCCTTGTCTTTAGCCAGGTCACCCACTTCTTCTGTGTGTCATAATAATTCAGTTCATGATAAGTAATTACACTTCAGGTCTGAAACGGCTCAAGCATGACTTCCAGTTGACCCCGATTATTAAAATTAGATCCAAACTCTTGGTCAGAGAAGCATTGGATTTCATGTCTCCACACAAAAATTGAGAACATAGAATGCAATCCCCAACAGCAGAAAGATAATGGAATTTTACTTTTAAAAGACAAAATGAAAAATATGTTAAAGTCTATGAACTGAAATTATGTAGTGTGAACTATGGCTGAGTTATTAGTTTGAGCGCTCGATACTAACCCGAAAGTATATGGGATCAGCTTCCAGGTATAATCATTTATTTTTTTTTAACACCCCTTCAGGGTTCATCCAGTTTCGTAAAAATTAGCACCAGAGGATTTTTTTCTGGTTGAGTGGAGCCGCTTGGATTGATGCCGACCACATCACCCGTAAAATGTGCTGCTGGCCATGGAGAAATATTGGCACTAACATTCATTTTCCCATTCGGCTTAGAGACAGCACTGACTATTTTATTACTGACTATATATATATATAGGGAGACACGATAGCTCAGTGGTTAGTGTACTGGACTACAAAGAGCAAGAGGTCGGATTCCATCCTGACTGACGACCTACGGATTCACCCAGCCTTTAATGGGTACCGAATTTTTTTCTAGGAAAGTAAAGCGGCACGAGCGTAATACCGATCACATTAAGCCAAAAATCATGTGCCGAGGGTCTGTAAAAATTGTGATCCCTAACACTATATTCCCTATACGCCACTTGACGTGACGGGTGCTCTTTACTTTACTTATATATATATATATATATATATATATATATATATATATATATATATATATATATAATAATAATAATAATAAGGAAAGAGCCCCGTCTCACCACGTTATATATAGACAATATGCTGTTAGTGCTCATCACCATCAACATGTGCCATAAAGGTTGACATAGGCGATCACGTTCTTTTACAAGTCTCTATCCACGGTACATCGTTTCAACTCTGTTAACTGTTTGCTAAAAAGAGGCAAATCATGGGTGGGCCGAGCAGTAGATGTTATCAAACATGTATGTGGGCTTACCAATATTAGCGTTGGTGAGGAGTGGATACCAGTGCCTACGTCATTCAAGAGTACTTTCTCGTGTATTGTCACACTCGACAGGAAAAGTAGGGAACAGAACCCGGTCGTGGTTAAAGCTGAGGTCAACGGTCTCATCTGCGATAACACCGATGGGAAAGATGCAGTCATCTATAGAGACGAATCTGTAAGACGACACCAAAGAAGTGCATGGGCATTTACAGCACGCTCGGCAGGCAGTATAGTCTACGAAGACAGTGGTGCATACGTCATGACCACGAGTAGCATGACAATGGAGGTGATGGCAGTGACCAAGGCATTGAAATGGTTAGAGTTACAAGACCACCCACGCATGTATACAAAGTGATTCGATGAGCATGATGAAAAAAAGGTGGAGGCGGGCTCTGTACGCACGCAATGGGTAGAGTCGTTGCAGAAATCCAAAATACGTAAGGTCACCTTTGTCTATGTCCCTGGACATGCGGGAGTACGAAGAAATGAAAGAGCGGACAGGTTGGCTAGCTGCGCTGTCGTTGAGGACGGGCTACCAATGGATCGGGCGGACATCATCAATACCCTCCGAGATGTAGGAAGAGCACAGGACTTCGACAAACACAGATCCACGTCACTTCTTCGGATGATGGAAATGGGAGTTAAGATGGGCACAGCCAGAAATGAGAAACTTAGTGGCCGTGTAAGAAGACTTATCATCCAACATAGAACTGGAGCCGTCAGTCGCTGGCCACTGCGGGAATTGCTGAGGAGGGGCTCTGAGCACCTTATGTTCGGAGTGCAATGATGATGACCCGCAAATAACTCAATAATTGTTTTCCGTGCCATGGCATCAAGCCGTCCTGTATTTTCTCTCTTTCTGATCTGCGATTTCCGTATTTTGCCAGTTGCAACCAAGTATTCCGACTTTCCGCTTCTCTTGATGTGCTCGAAAAATACCGATTTTTGTTTTCATTTCTGATGTCTTTTCAGGAGCTCCCTTTTTGTGTTGACCTCTTTAAGAATTTCCTCGTTGGTCTTTTAGTTGTCCATATAAAAAATAAATAAATAAATACTTTAGGAACATCATTTTTTGGGGTTGGATGGTGTGGTCATTATTTCGATCGTGCCGGTTTACTTCTCAAAAAACCAAAACCCGGTACCCCTTTATGACTGGTTAACCTGGAAGCCATCGATCAGGATTGGAACCCGAACCGCTGTATTTACAAGTCCCGTTCACTAACTACTGAGGTTGGCTAATCGTATTTCCTGTCGATGAAAAGAAGACAGAAGAATGGCAAAAGCGTATTGGACGGGGATTGAGTGTTATTTTGTATTCATGAAAGAATAAGATCTTTGTTAAAATGTTTAATTACATGAACATCTTGAATTGAACTGACCATTATTCGTCAATGACAGGGACCCATATCCAAACGTTAGGTAGCCGCAGAGGTGAACTCTATTTCATCTCTGTTACGGGAAGACAACACGGTACTCCAAAATGTCGTGCTGAAGTCGGATGTGTTGGGCCGAAAGGCGCAAATATAACAGTTATACTGCAAACCACAACACAACGCAGACACGTCCACTTAACGTCTTTTTAAGGACGGATGTTGAAGAGGAATTCTACAGTCTACGAATACTCTAGTACGAATACTTTAATCATCGGGCGAACGCAAGCAAGCATCTCTGTTATGAAGTAATGTTTAGCAGAAAATTCTCGTCTTTCAACACCTTCTCAATTAGCTACACACAAAAATAACATACGAAATGTCAGCGATTTCTTTTTAAAAGGGACACAATTTGACACATGTTATTTAAAACTGTGACATTTTTTAAAATTAGAAACGGGACAAAATTGAGAAGCAGTTATTTGCAAGAAGAATTTAGTCGTAACTCACAGTATGATAGGCAGCAAAAGCTCACTTTTTGTAATTGTATCGCTTTCACTATCACCATCAGGTTCCGCTATAAATGAGCTGATATCTTTTAACTGAAGACAGTCTTTATAAAAACCCTTATGTTTCTGTCAACTCAGATGTTGATAAGTGTCGCGTGTGCCTCCATGAACAACAAAGACATTGCAAACCTTTCAGCTCCCTGTGGAGTATAGGTCTTCAACAAACACGTTCCAGGCCGTTCTGTTTCTTGCCATTTTTTAAGATCATCCCATGTCTTTTCTATTATCTTCATCTCTGCTTCCATCTGTCTTCTCCAAAAATATTTTGGTCTTCCTCTGTGTCATTTTCCTACATTACAATGTTGTGTAGCACTTTTGTTCTATAACTGTCAAGCTTGCCCAGTTTAATCAATTTGAATTATCTATTGTGATGGATATTACAACAATTTCACCTGTTGACATTGAAAGGACAGACTTTAAGCTTTAAAAAACAAAAATGAAAGTTTTATTTCACATTTAAACAATGCTTTGTTTTAAAATGGACAGCAATTTACATTTCTATTAAAAACAGAACAAAACTAATATTTTTTTTATTAAAACTACAGGACGGCTTTGAAATATGGAAAAAAATGACAGTTTTCGGTTCAGAACGGAACTATGATTAATTTACAATATATACATTATTGGCCATAAGTAAGGAACAGGTTTTTAAACTGTTAATAATGTACACATTTTTGTTAATATTTTTAAATTTTGCAAATTATATCACTCCTCGACGCTGAAAGGCAAATGATGAAGGAAAGAGGAAGAATAAACAAAAATGTGTTTTCTTTTTACTCTTTCAATGCGCATAAGAGTAGAAAATCTAGAAATACAATATAATATGCTCCAGTTATTAATTACATTTCTTATCAAGGAATTTAACAAACACATTCTTTTTAGCCAATGTAAAAAGAAATTGAACTTAGAACATAGAAAATAAATGAAAATTGAACTAAAACACAAGGAGAAAATGTTAAATAAGAGTATTACAAGGTTTTAGTGGAAATAATTATATCTATCTATTGACCTTTCTAGCCGTAGTCGGCCCATAGGGCAAAGACCCAAATACTCTTTTCTTATCTAAATTTGTATTCTAGCAGTTGTCAATCCTTGTAAAGATCGTTTATCACATCATTTGTCTCTGTTTTGGGCAAGTAACTCTATCTCATTGAGGGAGCCGATTCCTGCTGCTCTTGCCTCTCTGATCAATGTTCTTCTCAGTATCCCCTGGGTCGGCCTCTTTTCTTCTTACCTGTTGCTTCCCACATGAGGGCTTGCTTTGTTTTTCAGTTATTATCTCTCCTCATAACATGTCCAACATATAACCATCGGCTTTTCTAGATTACTGAAGATATTAGTGGTTTATTGACGATTTCTCTTATTTCCTCGTTTCTTTTGAAATATTTTTTTGGGAAATGATTGCGGAAACGTTAATAAATTAAAAGCTGCAAAAACTGGCTTCAAGGTTTTCTCGCGCCCGTCACTAGAGCCGTATTTTGCAGCTCCTGTGCCGAGTGTATTCAAACCTAGCATTGATTTATAGCCTACTATTAACAAAACTAAATTAATTATAGAAAATGTTTGTGTAGAATCAAGACCAAAAAAATGATCCCTGAAATTTTCCAACGAGTTTAACAAGATTCACAGTCACAACAAGACATTTTGAAAATTAAATGCAGTCAACTCAGGTATAGAGGATGCATTTAGTTTAATTTTAGAAACTTGTTTGTATCATAAACATTATTTTTTTAACCTCACTTTTGGATGCTGTAGTACAAAACTTCTTAACTTCCGCAGCTGGTGTATTTCTGAAAATTGATGACATGATTTCTTTCTGAAAGATGTCATTTTGAGCTTTAGCATAAAGTTCTAATCTTTTTCCCATCGAATTTATAGGCTTAAGATTTAGAATTGTTATAAATCATCTTATATATATATATATATATATATATATATATATATATATATATATATATATATATATATATATTCTCCTTTCGAGCCGAAGACGGCACATAGGGCAGAACCACAATCTCAAAAACAGAAACCTTGCGTGCCAAAGTGGCAAATATTGCAGAGATCACTGCTTTCTGTTTACATAACAATACTTTTTTTTACAATGACAGCTTGTCAATCCATCAATCAACCTCCTTAGTCGCCTCTTACGACATGCCTGGAAGGTCACAATGTCACTATTCTTTACTTCCCTCATAATGAGGCCCCGGTAACACACGGGGAATATATATATTAGCTAGATTCCATCAGCTAATGATGGCATTGAAAGAAATTTGGTTTCATAATGCACAGTCCCTGTGATATTTTACACAAAGTTGTAAATATGAGGTGACTACCGAATGGATATGAACACGGCAGATTGATCACTGTGGATATCTTCTTTACATCTATCTAGGGTCTTGAACCGGTGGCGGTTGCCAAGTCTAGTTTAGTGAAATAACGTAGATCTAGTTACCAACACCTGTACACTAATTTAGTCGATCCTTAAGAATCACAATAAAAATCACTGTAACAATGTTAATGGTGTCATGCGGACAATAACTAATTCACTTTATCGTTCAATAATCTGCACAGCTGAATATTTCAGTCTAAGACGTACCGTTAGCCATCCATCGGTCTGGCTTTTATTGTGTGCCTGATCGAGTACGATCTGGCTGTAATCTCGAAAAGGAACGTTTTGCCTTCTGTGATTTTGCTTTTGTATTTCCTCATTGTTGCCTAGAGGGTTTGGTCTAATTGATCGTTGGCTGCACGGCAGGATCTAGAAAGTTCTCGAGCCATTTGCTAATGTTCTCTAGAGGTGGGACGATCAGATGCCACCTTCATTGCACGAAGAACTTGTGAGTGAACCTTACCTTATTGGCCCGTACTAATTCTCTTTATTATCTGGACCTCAGATCAAGATCAGTAAGAAATTCGTACTTAACCTATTATTCTAGTTTGCTTACGACGCTCACGGTCTCTGAGTTATTTGTTACTAGCCGGTTATCAGTGTCTGAGAAGTGCTATCACTTTTTGGAATTCTGTAACTTTACTATATCTCTTCTATCTATCATCTTCACTACTTATCATTCTTAAGCTTTTATTATCATGATCCATCTAGTTATGGACACAACCTTCTTCATCTATATCGTATTTTTCGTTCTTTTATTACCATTATTATTATTATTATTACTATTATTATTTAGTAAGAATGTTCAAGAGGATAAAAAGCGACAGTCTAAGCAGCCCTAGAGTAAACTCTAAACGTGACAACACACATAAATAAGAATTTACAGACCTTCCTTTTACTCGGCTACATTTGACACGTCACAAGTCTTACACACACAAAAACTTTTCAGTCTGATTTTCTAATTCATCACCATCATCAAGTAGCATGCCTACTGGTGTAGGTGATCATGTCTCTTCACATCTTTTGATCTCGACAGTTATTTATCATTTCTCTTGTTGACCTTCTGATAAGCTATTATCTAAAGCTGTCTGGTATCTGTTCTCTTTGCTTTGCCTTCCTCTAACTCTTCATTCCTCAATTTTCCCAGTTGTTACAATATGTGCCAGCTGTTCCCTTCTCATAACAAAAAGTTATGATTGTTTTTCCTGACCTAGGTCTCCTTTTGCTTTGATCACTTTCATAACGTTTCCATTATTCTTCTTGACCCTCCATGCTAATCTCAACGACAAAAGCGACACGGGCGTATTACCGACCACATTACCCCAAAACCATGTGCCGAAGGTCTATAAAAATTATGGTCACTAACACCATATTCCCTATACGTCATTTGGCCTGACGGTGCTCTTTACTTTTTATTTACTCTTCTTTGCTTTATCGTTAACACTAAATATGCAATGGTAAAGAGCACTTTAAAGAGCGGCATTTAAGGATTAACCATACCTTGCCGTTAACATTGAAATAAGCGAATAATTCATCAGCAGTAGAAATTCCAAAAATGTATGAATGCCGATTTAAAATAGAAAGGAAAATGAATGTGATCATTAGTTATGAAAGAAGATTTGGAATAGCTTGTGACAAAAAGACTGCAGCACAATCGGAGATATCATTTATAACTGAATGACTAAGTGGCTGGGATAACAAAGAGCCTGTTGTGTTATGAATAGCTCACAAGACTGATGGATATTTGAGAAATTGATCGTGCGAGCTGCAGTACGAGTCATTCAAGATTGGAAGATTTATTCATTGTTCACTATACAATTTTTAATTCAGAAAATATGTACTTTTAAAATAGACCTTCATTCTGTAGGTTTTAACAGCATTTGAAATCAACACAAAGAAATAATTTCATAAGAAAAACGCAAAAGATAAAACGAAAGCACATAACTAGACGTGTATTTATTTGTATATTCTGCTTTTTTTCCCTCCTTATTTACCTTTCAGCTTCGAGGGGAGATATAGTATGAGGTCTTTTGCTCGTCTGTTGGCTTCTGCTGTTAAGGTTTCCTGTTTCCAATATTCCATTAATCCATCTTTTTCTTTCTCAGCGTTAGGTTTGGTGTCGTATTGTTTGTTGAAAGTTTGCTGTGTCGTGTTTTGATCTTGTCATGTCCCTCCTGGCTTTTTTTTCAATTCTTCATGTCTAATCTCATCTCTCAGGCTATTTTCTAACATGCGCCCGATGCATTTAATTTCTGTACTTGTTATTTTTCTGATTGTTTTTGCATCTAGAGCCTAGACTTGGCATTAGTAGCACAAAGTTAGGATGAAGGTTATGTGACTGTGCCTGTTTTGCCTCTTGTATTATTTCCTTGTTCGACATGCTTTATTATTTATGTTATTTGTATGAAAGCACTAAATCGTCAAACATATAGTTAGGCAATAGAGACTTTCAAGAGCCACTTAGTATTCAGGATTTATTTTGTCTGTGAGAAAACTCGTAAATTTAAAGCCCTGAATTGATTGTGGCAATATCGGTTGTAAGAAATACACGTGGAATACAATTTGAAGAAATATTTTTAATAATTCAATTCATAACAAGGAAAGGAATTTAATAAACAGTGTTGTGAACAAATATAACTTCTTTTAATGCATTTTGTACATTTAAAACGTGATTGTTTAACTTGGATCTAACATTCCTGACATTTATAAAGTATTATGTCCAAAAGAAGGAGCCGTGATAGCTCAGTGGTTAGTGAACTGGACTACCATGGACAAGGGGTCGGATTCGATCCTGATCGACGGCTTCCAGGTTTACCCAGCCTTAAATGGGTACCGGATTTTCTTATGGGGAAAGTAAAGCGGCACTGGCGTAATACCGACCACATTACCCCAAAAATCAAGTGTCGAAAGTCTGTAAAAATTATGGTCACCAACACCATATTCCCTATAGGCCACTAGCCATGACTAGGCTCTTTACTTTACTTTACTATGTCTAAAAGAGAAACTTAGTGAGCGTATAAGAAGACCTGTCAACCAACTCAGAACTGGAGTCGTTAGTTGCTGGACAGTTCTCTACTTGCCGAGGAGGGGATCTGAGCACATATGGACATGTTCGGAGTGCAATGATGATCACCCGGAAATAGCTTAATATCTCCATGTCCACAACTTATTAATACCTTTTGAACTGTAGTGTCTCAGTGGTTACTGAACTTGACTACTAAGGATATATGTTGGAGTTCTATCTTGATCGGCAGCTCCTAGATTGACACATCAATAAAATTGCACCGGATTTTTCTGAAAAAAGGCATACCGGCCTGGACTAGTAAAGCCTACATCGCCATTAAAATATAGCAGTTTTTCATTGAAAAATGTTGACGCTAGCACCACATTTTCACTATGCCTTTTGGAGTAGTGGACTACAGACTCCAGAACATACACTTCGATTATGTGAACTATACGACTATGTGAATTGTACGACTATGTGAATTGTATGCATGTATGTATGCATTTTGGCATCTTGACAGACGGTTGGTAGCAAGCAATCATGATAAGTCAGTAGTTTGGTAAAACATTAGTGTCTCATACTGGGTGCTGCTTTACTGAACATCTTTTCTCGTGGCTGAATTTGCCAATCCTGGACAGACAGATCCATCTACAGAACGAGCAATGTGTACCTTGTCTCCTTTCTCGTGCGCCTTTTATCTTCTGAATTTAATATCAGCACTGTCTCGAAAGTTGCTGTGTCATTTTTTATATTTGCTCTCCATGTGCTACGATCCACAGCCACATTTTCCCACTTCCTTTCACTTATAAAAAATACCATCAAGGACGCCCTTCAAACATCTCAGCACTGGTCTACCCTTTGGTCTCTTTCCGTCCTGAAGTTCGCCATACAATATTTGTTTGGGAACACGATTGTTTGCCATTCTTCATACATGGCCCAGCCACCTTAGTCTACGAATCCTAAATGTTGCCATGATCGATGGAAGTTTGTCTCGTTGTAACACATTAGAGTTAGTCACTTCATCCATGTGAATTGTACGACTATGTGAACTGTACGACTATGAGAATTGTACGACTATGTGAACTGTACAATGATTAAATAAAATAATTATGGTTCCAAGTAAGACAATATTCAGACAAACTATGGTGACGTCCTGTTAATGACCAAATTTATAGAGGCACTCGTTTTTCTGTGGGAGCTGCTGTGTGTAGGAAAATGGACGCTTAAATCGAAGAAAAGAATCATACGTTATTTGGTATCATAATGTAATGGGTATGAGTGAAGCTTATACTATCATCATACTAAAGTAGACAATGGAACCATCCATGCCTTCAGGTGTATGGAGAATGTAGTATCAGTGTCATTCTATTTTTCAATAATATTTTCTAGCTAATATGGTTAGTGAGTCGCGATAGTTCAGTGATTAGTGAACTGGACTACAAAGGACAAGAGGTCGAGTTCGATCCTGATCGACAGCTTTCGTGTTCACCCAGCCTTAAATGAGTACCAGATTTTTTCTGGGAAAGTAAAGCGGCACGGGCGTAATACCGACCATATTACCCCAAAAAACATGTGCTGAAGGTCTATAATAATTATGGTCACTAACAGCTATACTCGATCAGCTAGCACAGAATAGAGACAATTGGCGGGAGACTTTACAAGCCCTATGTGCGCCTAACGGCACAGGAAGAACAATAATCAAGAACAACAAAACATCACTATTAGCGTTTACATTTCTATTATCTGATTTTTCTCTTTCCTTTTAGCATTTAGAGACAATACGCCTCCACTTCAAAGCACTAGTTATTTCAATAAGCTGAGCTTTATGTATATACAACTAAATTGTATAATTGTGAATATAGTGCATGAACTCACTTTATCTTAAATTGTCGTCTACACATTCAGGTTATTTTAGACATAAAGAGAAACTTTACTGGCAGGGCTTCACTAGAATTTGAGAACTGGTATTTAGCTATATTTTGTTTGACAAAAAGTAAACACATGAGCTTGCTTGAGTTAGTGTTCATTTATCGTCATAAAATGATTCGGGCTCAAAATTATAATGAGTTGTCAGAAAATCTGACTGGAAAGTGTATGTGTGTGTCTCAGAACTGTGACGTGTCAAATGTAGCTGAGTAAAAGGAAGGTCTGTAATTTCTTATTTATGTGTATTGTCACGTTTAGAGTTTACTCTAGGGTTGCTTAGACTATGGCTTTTTATCCTCTTGAACATTCTTACTTATCATAGATAGTTTTAGTTCTGCTTACAGTTTGTCGTTTTAATTCTAACTTGCTTGTTTTCGGTGCAAAAATACAGTGCTTACTAAACTTAATAACTTCCAGCTTTCAATATGTAATCTCAATAATAATAATAATAATAATAATAATGGTAATAAAAGAACGAGAATGTGATATAGATGAAGAAGGTTGTGTCCATAACTAGATGGATCATGATAATAAAAGCTGAAAAATGATAAGTAGTCAAGATGATAAATAGAAGAGATATAGAGAAGTTAACAGAGTTCCAAAAAGTGATAGCACTTCTCAGACACTGATAACAGGCTAGTAACAAATAACTCAGAGACCGTGAGCGTCGTAAGCAGACTAGAATAATAAGTTAAGTACGAATTTCTTACTGATCTTGATCTGAGGTCCAGATAACAAAGAGAATTAGTACGGGCCAATAAGGTAAGGTTCACTCACAAGTTCTTCGTGCAATGAAGGTGGCATCTGATCGTCCCACCTCTAGAGAACATTAGCAAATGGCTCGAGAACTTTCTAGATCCTGCCATGCAGCCAACGATCAATTAGACCAAACCCTCTAGGCAACAATGAGGAAATACAAAAGCAAAATCACAGAAGGCAAAACGTTCCTTTTCGAGATTACAGCCAGATCGTACTCGATCAGGCACACAATAGAAGCCAGACCGATGGATGGCTAACGGTACGTCTTAGACTGAAATATTCAGCTGTGCAGATTATTGAACGATAAAGTGAATTAGTTATTGTCCGCATGACACCATTAACATTGTTACAGTGATTTTTATTGTGATTCTTAAGGATCGACTAAATTAGTGTACAGGTGTTGGTAACTAGATCTACGTTATTTCACTAAACTAGACTTGGAAACCGATATCAATTCGGTAGTCACATCGAATGTGTGCAAAGTTCAGCAATAACGTTTGATTTGCAACGAGTAAGGAAAGTGGGATTTGATCAGGGGCGTATTCTCTATGATACCGCAGCTACCGCTGGTAGCCTGAACATATTAACGAAATACAAAAGGAAATGATAATTTATTATATTTTTTAAAATAATTATATTACAAATTTTCGAATATTCTATTACACATTTCGTAAGTCAATATGATTTATTTGCTTTGATTTGCATTTATTAAAGCAAGGTTTTCCTCTGGCCACTATAACGTTTGTGAATGTTATAACTATTCTACATTGAAACCTCTAGGAGCCAGCAGTACATTTTTCCTCTATCCGGACCAATTATTAACGACTTTGACATTCAAAAAGTGGAATCAAAATAATATAGGGGGTGTTGCCACTAAATGAATACGGTTTCATGGATTATTTTTAGCCCTACCCAATCAGATTCGTCACAAGGTGAAAGTGAAGCTATGTCTGATTACCGGAACTTACGTAGCTATTTATAACTACGTTATGCGCATCAGTATCTGTAGAAAGAACTTCTGCTCCCAAGAGAGTCAAATCTTATTGTCGCTCAACTCAGACACAAGAACGCTATTCTGGTTTAGCAATAATGTCCATTGAGAAATCATTCCTTGAGAAACTTAGAAACCAACCCAACAGTACTTTCAATGACAAAATCATCAAGACATTTTCGTCCTAAACAAGACGGATATAATTAACATAAATAAGTAAGTAATTTAAAATGTAGTGATGTCATTAGAAAATATTACTTTACGTTAGCCTACTGAATATAAAAGTATGTTATTTATTATGTCAGCGGTAGTCCAGACCCCAAAACCAGTATACGCCACTGGATTTTATAGGTTGATAATCTGATGCCTGTTTGATATTGTAGAACTAGGACAATGTGCAATTTTGTGTGAGTGTGGAAGTGATGAACTGCTAACTATCATGAGGAGGCACATATTTATATAGTCATTAATAAACCAGTGTAACGACATTTATTAACTCCACAGCGTTCAGGTCTGTGTCGGAAATGCCCTGTTGACTACGCACACACTCCAATATAATCAATGTAATAATTCCAGCCTAGTCAAACCTCCATATACCGTTTTACGTATACTGTCACGTTGTGTTCAAATACTGCCACAAGGGGTAAAGCCTGTCACGTTGTGTTCACATACTGCCACAAGGGATAACGGCTGTCATGTTGTGTTCAAATACTGCCACAAGGGGCAAAGCCTGTCACGTTGTGTTCAAATACTGCCACAAGGGGCAAAGCCTGTCACGTTGTGTTCAAATACTGCCACAAGTGCCATGGCTGTCATAAGTAGGTAAAAAAGAGAACAGAAAAAAGTGCAAGTAAAATGGTTTCAACTCTTACGTTATAAAACACGATAATAAAAACCTTACAACACTATAAAAAAAAAAACCCTTACGACGTTGCGACCTAAAATGAATATCTTCATGGATACAGACAATACAAACTAGAGAAACTCAGTTGCCAAACTGAAACATAGTCTTCTTCTTCTTCTTTCATTCCTCATCTGCCTTTCAGCGTCGAGGGGAGATATAATTTGCAGTCTTTTGCTCTTCTGTTCGTCTCTGCTGCTGTTATGTTTCCTAGTGCTTCTAATATTCAATCAAACCATCTTTTTCGTGGTCGACCCTTGGGTCTGGTGTTCTCACAACGTTTGTTGAAGGCTCGTTGTGTTGTGTTTTGTTCTTTCTGCCTTGTTACGTGGCCAAACCATTTTATCTGTTGTTTCCTTATATATTTTATGGCGGGGGCTATTCCTAGCTTTTTTCTCAGTTCTTCATTTCTGATCTTGTCTCTCAGACTGTTTCCTGTCATTCGTCTAACACATTTCATCTGTGTAGAGGTTATTTTTCTTATTGTTCTTGCATCTAGAGTCCAGGTCTGGCATTGGTAGCACAACGTTGGGATGAAGATTGTATTGTATAGTGCTCGTTTTGCCTCCAGAATTATTTCCTTGTTGGACAATAGTGGTGATAACTGTCCAATGATTTGACAAGCTTTGTTGCATCTTGATTCTATCTCTGCTGTTTGAGAATTATCCTTTGTCATTAGACTTCCTAGGTATTTGAATTCCACTACTTGTTTTAGTTGTCTGCCTTCTATAGTTATGTTGATGTTCTGTTTATTTTTGGCGACATTCATGACTTCTGTTTTGTTGATGTTGATTTTCATGTTGTATTTTGTGCCTGAGATGTTGAGTTTGTTTAAGTGTTCTTGTAGGTCTTCTATTGTTTCATGTATTAGTGCCTGGTCGTCTGCAAAAAAAAAAGCTCGTTGATCTCCTCTGTCTCTGATGGGTTGGCTAGCTTGCATATATGGTCCATGTATGTAATAAACAGTAGGGGGGATAGAACGCGCCCCTGTCTTACACCTGATCTAACTTCGAAGTGGTCTGTGTAGCCTGCTGCTGTTCTGACCCTGCAGCTGCTATTGATGTAGAGACTTTTAATAAGGTTGGTTAGATGTTGGCTTACTCCGTATGTTGTTAGTATCTCCCACAGTTGTTCTCTGTTTACTCTGTCGAATGCTTTTTACTGGTCAATGAAGGCTATGTATAAGTATTGATTGTGTTCTGTCGTTTTTTTCTGCAAGCTGTTTTAATGTGAATAGTGCATCGGTACATTCTCTGCTTTTTCGGAACCCCATTTGGGAATCGGTTAACTCTAGTTCTATTTTTGGTATCAGCCTTTTTTCCAAGATTTTTGCATATAGCTTTCCTACATGGCTGAGAAGAGATATACCTCTATATTGATTGCAGTCTCTTTTGCTACCTTTCTTTTTCCATATTGGTATGATTATTGCCTGTTGCCAGTCTTCTGGGGCTTGTTGTTGGTGTCATGCTGCATTAAATATTCTGTGCAGCCATTGCACTCCTGTTTCTCCTGCTGCTGCTATTATTTCTATTGGTATGTTATCTATCCCCGGTGCTTTATTTCTTGGTGCATATTTGATTACTTCTTCGATTTCCTCTTTCATGATGTTGTGTTCAGTATTTGTGAGTTACAGGAAAGAAAAGAAATAGAACATAAGAGGCAATCAATAACACTAAGAATTAAAATGGAAAATACGCATTTATCAGTAACGACCACTCAATCGTTACCATCGTCAGAAATGTCTATCCATTCTTAATCCGTCTGTCTTGCCAGCTGGTAATGTATTTTCAAGCTTTCTTCTTCTAATGACCTTACTTAAATTTGTGGTCAGTATTTGTATGCACCTTTAAAGTTATATTTTTTTAACTTACTTCGT
The DNA here is from genome assembly GCA_032433765.1 of Megaustenia siamemsis. Taxonomy (NCBI): domain Eukaryota; kingdom Metazoa; phylum Mollusca; class Gastropoda; order Stylommatophora; family Ariophantidae; genus Megaustenia; species Megaustenia siamemsis. The sequence goes on from JAVIAB010000124.1 coordinate 53,112,782, forward strand.
TTAATGTGCCTTCGTTGCACCTTTTAGTTTGTCCGTGCCTTATAGCTGATCTTTGGTTTCTATTTACGCATCACTTTTGTTTTTTATTCCATTCTATCTTCTTTCGTTTTTTTTTTTTTCTCTTTCTCACTGGTACTGATAATGTGTCATGGTTATATCATGTGTCGTTCTTGAGCTGCTCGAACTGTCTTAATTAGTGTTTTTCCTCTGTTTGTACATGTCTCTGTCACTGCATCTATCCATCTTCTTGTGGGTCTTCCTCTTAGTCTTTTCCCATGCATTCCCGAGAAGAACGCCCTTGATGGTGATTGGTAAGGGTTCATTCTGACCAGGTGGCCAAACCATTTAAGTTGGTGTTGTTCTATATATTCTTGGCAGGGTTTTGTTCCTACCATTTTTCTTATGGTTTCATTTGGTATTCTATCTCTTCTTGTGTTCCGTTCGAATTGATCACAAATAAATCCGTTCGAAATCACACACAAGAACACTTGGATTTCTTTTTTACTACTGGCATTGAAATTCATTTATAATTTAAATTTGACTCCCTTCGCAAATTGCATCGTGTTGGCAGCACAGTCACGCACCGGAAGTCCATTCTATTCTATAACGGATACAAATCGCGTATCTTTCTTTTTTATTTCTTAGCGAGATCCATCTCAAGTGAATGAATAAGTATAAATCTTCACGATTTAAAATGGATATGATTGTTGTTTTTTTTAATAAATAATCTTGAATGCTTTACACTGTGAAACGCGTTTTAAACAAACTATATTAATAATATCTGACAAGTTTAAACTGGCGGATAAGGATTTTAACTAATTCATATCGCCATTTAAACAAAGCTTTGCTTTATAATACCAAGGGTAAAAAAACTGTTTGAGAGTCTTCGTAGTTCCAGAACCGATTTCTCCAATCAAAAATGTCTGAATCGTTTATGTATCGGGATGACCCTAAAGTCAACCTTAATCTTGAGTTGTTAATTTATGCTGTTGCGTGAAATCTGTTCTTATCACTTTTATATTTCTTCTACTTCTACGAGACCCCAGCAGCTGCTCCAATTTATCGTCCGTATTGTAGTTTACAATAAAAATCTGTATTCACAACTTTGGACAACTACATCCGCTTTCATCAAGGCATTTTTAGGATATGGGGTTGTCTTCATTCTCTATCCTTAATGGATGGTTCTGACTGGCTAGTCTCGTCTGAAAACCGCTGTGGGGGAATTATTTTTGTATCTTCATCAGTTATCACGAGAGCCAGGTTTCAACACTCATCTGATATTACTATCAGTTCCCTGTTCGTGCCATTATTTCCCTGTTCTTACTATTAGTTCCCTGTTCTTGCTATCAGTTCCCTGTTCTTGCTATCAGTTCCTTGTTCTTACAATCAGTTCCCTGTTCTTGCTGTCAGTTCCCTGTTCTTACAATCAGTTCCCTGATCTTCCTATAAATTTCCTGTTCCTACAATCAGTTCCCTGTTCTTACAATCAGTTCCCTGTTCTTGCTATCAGTTCCATGTTCTTGCTATCAGTTCCCTGTTCTTATAATCAGTTCCCTGCTCTTACTATCAGTCCCCTGTTCTTACCATCAGTTCCCTGTTCTTACTATCAGTTCATTGTTCTTTCTATCAGTTCCGTATTCTTACTATCAGTTCCTGTTATTGCTATCGGTTCCCTGTTATTGCTATTAGTTCCCTGTTATTGCTATCAGTCCCCTGTTCATACTGAGAATTCATTGTTCTTACTAACAGTTCTGTGTTATTACAATCAGTTCCCTGTTTTTACTATCAGTCCCCAGTTCTTACAATCAGTTCTCTGTTCTTCCTACCAGTTCCCTGTTCTTGTTAGCAGTTCCCTGTTCTTACTATCAGTTCCCTGTTCTTACTATCAGTTCCCTGTTCTTGCTATCAGTTTCCTGTTCTTACAATCAGTTTCCTGTTATTGCTATTAGTTCCCTGTTATCGATATCATTCCCCTGTTCATACTGAGAATTCCTTGTTCTTACTAACAGTTCTGTGTTCTTACAATCAGTTCCCTGTTTTTACTATCAGTCCCCTGTTCTTACAATCAGTTCTCTGTTCTTGCTACCAGTTCCCTGTTCTTGTTAGCAGTTCCCTGTTCTTACAATCAGTTCCCTGTTCATGCTACCAGTTCCCTGTTCTTGCTAGCAGTTCCCTGTTCTTACAATCAGTTCCCTGTTCTTGCTATCAGCTCCCTGTTCTTGCTATCAGTTCCCTGTTCTTATAATCATTTCCCTGTTCTTACTATCAGTCCCCTGTTCTTACTATCAGTTCCCTGTTCTTGCTATCAGTTCATTGTTCGTGCTATTATTTCCCTGTTCTACTATTAGTTCCCTGTTCTTGCTATCAGTTCCCTGTTCTTGTTATTAGTTCCTTTTTCTTACAATCAGTTCCCTGTTCTTGCTGTCAGTTCACTGTACTTACAATCAATTCCCTGTTCTTGCTATCAGTTTCCTGTTCTTACAATCAGTTCCCTGTTCGTACTATCAGTTCCCTGTTCTTACAATCATTTCCCTGTTCTTGCTATAAGTTCCCTGTTCTTGCTATCGGTTCCCTGTTCTTATAATCAGTTCCCTGTTCTTACTATCAGTCCCCTGTTCTTACTATCAGTTCCCTGTTCTTACTATCATTTCTTTGTTCTTACTATCAGTTCCATGTTCTTACTATCAGTTCCCTGTTATTGCTATCGGTTCCCTGTTATTGCTATTAGATCCCTGTTATTGCTATCAGTCCCCTGTTCATACTAAGAATTCCTTGTTCTTACTAACAGTTCTGTGTTCTTACAATCAATTCCCTGTTTTTACTATCAGTCCCCTGTTCTTACAATCAGTTCCCTGTTCTTGCTATCAGTTTCCTGTTCTTACTATTAGTTCCATGTTCTTGCTATCAGTTCCCTGTTCTTGCTATCAGTTCCTTATTCTTACAATCAGTTCCCTGTTCTTGCTGTCAATTTCCTGTTCTTACAATCAGTTCCTTGTTCTTCCTATAAGTTTCCTGTTCTTACAATCAGTTCCCTGTTCTTACTATGTGTTCCCTGTTCTTGTTTGCAGTTCCCTGTTCTTACAATCAGTTCCCTGTTCTTGCTATCAGTTCCCTGTTCTTATAATCAGTTCCCTGTTCATACTATCAGTCCCTGTTCTTACTATCAATTCCCTGTTCTTACTATCAGTTCATTGTTCTTACTATCAGTTTCGTGTTCTTACTATCAGTTCCCTGTTATTGCTATCGGTTCCCTGTTATTGCCATTAGTTCCCTGTTATTGCTATCAGTCCCCTGTTCATACTAAGAATTCCTTGTTTTTACTAACAGTTCTATGTTCTTACAATCAGTTCCCTGTTTTACTATCAGTCCCCTGTTCTTACAATCAGTTCTCTGTTCTTCCTACCAGTTCCCTGTTATTGTTAGCAGTTCCCTGTTCTTACAATCAGTTCCCTGTTCATGCTACCAGTTCCCTGTTCTTGCTATCAGTTTCCTGTTCTTACAATCAGTTCCCTGTTCTTGCTATCAGTTCCCTGTTCTTGCAATCAGTTCCCTGTTCTTATAATCAGTTCCCTGTTCTTACTATCAGCCCCCTGTTCTTACTATCAGTTCCCTGTTCTTACCATCAGTTCATTGTTCTTACTGTCAGTTCCGTGTTCTTACTATTAGTTCCCTGTTATTGCTCTCAGTCCCCTGTTATTACTAAGAGTTCCTTGTTCTTACTATCAGTTATGTGTTCTTACAATCAGTTCCTGTTTTTACTATCAGTCCCCTGTTCTTTCAATCAGTTCCCTGTTCTTACAATCAGATCCCTGTTCTTACTATCAGTTCCCTGTTATTACTATCAGTTCATTGTTCTTACTATCAGTTCCGTGTTCTTACTATCAGTTCCCTGTTATTGCTATCGGTTCCCTGTTATTGCTATTAGATCTCTGTTATTGCTATCAGTCCCCTGTTCATACTAAGAATTCCTTGTTCTTACTAACAGTTCTGTGTTCTTACAATCAATTCCCTGTTTTTACTATCAGTCCCCTGTTCTTACAATCAGTTCCCTGTTCTTGCTATCAGTTTCCTGTTCTTACAATCAGTTCCCTGTTCTTACTATCAGTTCCCTGTTCTTGCTAGCAGCTCCCTGTTCTTGCTGTCAGTTCCCTGTTCTTGCTATCAGTTGCTTGTTCGTGTTATGACTTCCCTGTTCTTACTATTAGTTCCTGTTCTTGCTATCAGTTCCCTGTTCTTGCTATCAGTTCCTTTTTCTTACAATCAGTTCCCTGTTCTTGCTGTCAGTTTCCTGTTCTTACAATCAGTTCCCTGTTCTTCCTATAAGTTTCCTGTTCTTACTATCAGTTCCCTGTTCTTGCTAGCAGCTCCCTGTTCTTGCTGTCAGTTCCCTGTTCTTGCTATCAGTTGCTTGTTCGTGTTATGATTTCCCTGTTCTTACTATTAGTTCCTGTTCTTGCTATCAGTTCCCTGTTCTTGCTATCAGTTCCTTTTTCTTACAATCAGTTCCCTGTTCTTGCTGTCAGTTTCCTGTTCTTACAATCAGTTCCCTGTTCTTCTTATAAGTTTCCTGTTCTTACAATCAGTTCCCTGTTCTTACTATATGTTCCCTGCTCTTGCTAGCAGTTCCCTGTTCTTACAATCAGTTCCCTGTTCTTGCTATCAGTTCCCTGTTCTTATAATCAGTTCCCTGCTCTTACTATCAGTCCCTGTTCTTACTATCAGTTCATTGTTCTTTCTATCAGTTCCGTGTTCTTACTATCAGTTCCTGTTATTGCTATCGGTTCCCTGTTATTGCTATTAGTTCCCTGTTATTGCTATCAGTCCCTGTTATTGCTATTAGTCCCTGTTCATACTGAGAATTCCTTGTTCTTACTAACAGTTCTGTGTTATTACAATCAGTTCCCTGTTTTTACTATCAGTCCCATGTTCTTACAATCAGTTCTCTGTTCTTCCTACCAGTTCCCTGTTCTTGTTAGCAGTTCCCTGTTCTTACTATCAGTTCCCTGTTCTTACTATCAGTTCCCTGATCTTGCTGTCAGTTTCCTGTTCTTACAATCAGTTTCCTGTTATTGCTATTAGTTCCCTGTTATCGATATTATTCCCCAGTTCATACTAAAAATTCCTTGTTCTTGCTAACAGTTCTGTGTTCTTACAATCAGTTCCCTGTTTTTACTATCAGTCCCCTGTTCTTACAATCAGTTCTCTGTTGTTACTATCAGTTCCCTGTTCTTGCTAGCAGTTCCCTGTTCTTACAATCAGTTCCCTGTTCTTGCTATCAGCTCCCTGTTCTTGCTATCAATTCCCTGTTCTAATAATCATTTCCCTGTTCTTACTATCAGTCCCCTGTTCTTACTATCAGTTCCCTGTTCTTGCTATCAGTTCATTGTTCGTGCTATTATTTCCCTGTTCTACTATTAGTTCCCTGTTCTTGCTATCAGTTCCCTGTTCTTGTTATTAGTTCCTTTTCTTACAATCAGTTCCCTGTTCTTGCTGTCAGTTCCCTGTACTTACAATCAATTCCCTGTACTTGCTATCAGTTTCCTGTTCTTACAATCATTTCCCTGTTCGTACTATCAGTTCCCTGTTCTTACAATCATTTCCCTGTTCTTGCTATAAGTTCCCTGTTCTTGCTATCGGTTCCCTGTTCTTATAATCAGTTCCCTGTTCTTACTATCAGTCCCCTGTTCTTAATATCAATTCCCTGTTCTTACTATCATTTCTTTGTTCTTACTATCAGTTCCATGTTCTTACTATCAGTTCCCTGTTATTGCTATCGGTTCTCTGTTATTGCTATTAGATCCCTGTTATTGCTATCAGTCCCCTGTTCATACTAAGAATTCCTTGTTCTTACTAACAGTTCTGTGTTCTTACAATCAATTCCCTGTTTTTACTATCAATACCCTGTTCTTACAATCAGTTCCCTGTTCTTGCTATCAGTTTCCTGTTCTTACTATTAGTTCCATGTTCTTGCTATCAGTTCCCTGTTCTTGCTATCAGTTCCTTATTCTTACAATCAGTTCCCTGTTCTTGCTGTCAATTTCCTGTTCTTACAATCAGTTCCTTGTTCTTCCTATAAGTTTCCTGTTCTTACAATCAGTTCCCTGTTCTTACTATGTGTTCCCTGTTCTTGCTTGCAGTTCCCTGTTCTTACAATCAGTTCCCTGTTCTTGCTATCAGTTCCCTGTTCTTATAATCAGTTCCCTGTTCATACTATCAGTCCCTGTTCTTACTATCAATTCCCTGTTCTTACTATCAGTTCATTGTTCTTACTATCAGTTTCGTGTTCTTACTATCAGTTCCCTGTTATTGCTATCGGTTCCCTGTTATTGCCATTAGTTCCCTGTTATTGCTATCAGTCCCTGTTCATACTAAGAATTCCTTGTTTTTACTAACAGTTCTATGTTCTTACAATCAGTTCCCTGTTTTTACTATCAGTCCCCTGTTCTTACAATCAGTTCTCTGTTCTTCCTACCAGTTCCCTGTTATTGTTAGCAGTTCCCTGTTCTTACAATCAGTTCCCTGTTCATGCTACCAGTTCCCTGTTCTTGCTATCAGTTTCCTGTTCTTACAATCAGTTCCCTGTTCTTGCTATCAGTTCCCTGTTCTTGCAATCAGTTCCCTGTTCTTATAATCAGTTCCCTGTTCTTACTATCAGCCCCCTGTTCTTACTATCAGTTCCCTGTTCTTACCATCAGTTCATTGTTCATACTGTCAGTTCCGTGTTCTTACTATTAGTTCCCTGTTATTGCTCTCAGTCCCTGTTCTTACTAAGAGTTCCTTGTTCTTACTATCAGTTATGTGTTCTTACAATCAGTTCCCTGTTTTTACTATCAGTCCCCTGTTCTTTCAATCAGTTCCCTGTTCTTACAATCAGTTCCCTGTTCTTACTATCAGTTCCCTGTTATTACTATCAGTTCATTGTTCTTACTATCAGTTCCGTGTTCTTACTATCAGTTCCCTGTTATTGCTATCGGTTCCCTGTTATTGCTATTAGATCTCTGTTATTGCTATCAGTCCCCTGTTCATACTAAGAATTCCTTGTTCTTACTAACAGTTCTGTGTTCTTACAATCAATTCCCTGTTTTTACTATCAGTCCCCTGTTCTTACAATCAGTTCCCTGTTCTTGCTATCAGTTTCCTGTTCTTACAATCAGTTCCCTGTTCTTACTATCAGTTCCCTGTTCTTGCTAGCAGCTCCCTGTTCTTGCTGTCAGTTCCCTGTTCTTGCTATCAGTTGCTTGTTCGTGTTATGATTTCCCTGTTCTTACTATTAGTTCCTGTTCTTGCTATCAGTTCCCTGTTCTTGCTATCAGTTCCTTTTCTTACAATCAGTTCCCTGTTCTTGCTGTCAGTTTCCTGTTCTTACAATCAGTTCCCTGTTCTTCCTATAAGTTTCCTGTTCTTACTATCAGTTCCCTGTTCTTGCTAGCAGCTCCCTGTTCTTGCTGTCAGTTCCCTGTTCTTGCTATCAGTTGCTTGTTCGTGTTATGATTTTCCTGTTCTTGCTGTCAGTTTCCTGTTCTTACAATCAGTTCCCTGTTCTTCCTATAAGTTTCCTGTTCTTACAATCAGTTCCCTGTTCTTACTATATGTTCCCTGTTCTTGCTAGCAGTTCCCTGTTTTTACAATCAGTTCCCTGTTCTTGCTATCAGTTCCCTGTTCTTATAATCAGTTCCCTGCTCTTACTATCAGTCCCCTGTTCTTACTATCAGTTCATTGTTCTTTCTATCAGTTCCGTGTTCTTACTATCAGTTCCTGTTATTGCTATCGGATCCCTGTTATTGCTATTAGTTCCCTGTTATTGCTATCAGTCCCCTGTTATTGCTATTAGTCCCCTGTTCATACTGAGAATTCCTTGTTCTTACTAACAGTTCTGTGTTATTACAATCAGTTCCCTGTTTTTACTATCAGTCCCATGTTCTTACAATCAGTTCTCTGTTCTTCCTACCAGTTCCCTGTTCTTGTTAGCAGTTCCCTGTTCTTACTATCAGTTCCCTGTTCTTACTATCAGTTCCCTGATCTTGCTGTCAGTTTCCTGTTCTTACAATCAGTTCTCTGTTCTTCCTACCAGTTCCCTGTTCTTGTTAGCAGTTCCCTGATCTTACAATCAGTTCCCTGTTCATGCTACAATTTCCCTGTTCTTGCTATCAGTTTCCTGTTCTTACAATCAGTTCTCTGTTGTTACTATCAGTTCCCTGTTCTTGCTAGCAGTTCCCTGTTCTTACAATCAGTTCCCTGTTCTTGCTATCAGCTCCCTGTTCTTGCTATCAATTCCCTGTTCTTATAATCATTTCCCTGTTCTTACTATCAGTCCCCTGTTCTTACTATCAGTTCCCTTTTCTTGCTATCAGTTCATTGTTCGTGCTATTATTTCCCTGTTCTACTATTAGTTCCCTGTTCTTGCTATCAGTTCCCTGTTCTTGTTATTAGTTCCTTTTTCTTACAATCAGTTCCCTGTTCTTGCTGTCAGTTCCCTGTACTTACAATCAATTCCCTGTTCTTGCTATCAGTTTCCTGTTCTTACAATCAGTTCCCTGTTCGTACTATCAGTTCCCTGTTCTTGCAATCATTTCCCTGTTCTTGCTATAAGTTCCCTGTTCATGCTATCGGTTCCCTGTTCTTATAATCAGTTCCCTGTTCTTACTATCAGTCCCCTGTTCTTAATATCAATTCCCTGTTCTTACTATCATTTCTTTGTTCTTACTATCAGTTCCATGTTCTTACAATCAATTCCCTGTTTTTACTATCAATCCCCTGTTCTTACAATCAGTTCCCTGTTCTTGCTATCAGTTTCCTGTTCTTACTATTAGTTCCATGTTCTTGCTATCAGTTCCCTGTTCTTGCTATCAGTTCCTTATTCTTACAATCAGTTCCCTGTTCTTGCTGTCAATTTCCTGTTCTTACAATCAGTTCCTTGTTCTTCCTATAAGTTTCCTGTTTTTACAATCAGTTCCCTGTTCTTACTATGTGTTCCCTGTTCTTGCTAGCAGTTCCCTGTTCTTACAATCAGTTCCCTGTTCTTGCTATCAGTTCCCTGTTCTTATAATCAGTTCCCTGTTCATACTATCAGTCCCTGTTCTTACTATCAATTCCCTGTTCTTACTATCAGTTCATTGTTCTTACTATCAGTTTCGTGTTCTTACTTTCAGTTCCCTGTTATTGCTATCGGTTCCCTGTTATTGCTATTAGTTCCCTGTTATTGCTATCAGTCCCCTGTTCATACTAAGAATTCCTTGTTTTTACTAACAGTTCTATGTTCTTACAATCAGTTCCCTGTTTTTACTATCAGTCCCCTGTTCTTACAATCAGTTCTCTGTTCTTCCTACCAGTTCCCTGTTATTGTTAGCAGTTCCCTGTTCTTACAATCAGTTTCCTGTTCATGCTACCAGTTCCCTGTTCTTGCTATCAGTTCCCTGTTCTTGCTATCAGCTCCCTGTTCTTGCTATCAATTCCCTGTTCTTATAATCATTTCCCTGTTCTTACTATCAGTCCCCTGTTCTTACTATCAGTTCCCTTTTCTTGCTATCAGTTCATTGTTCGTGCTATTATTTCCCTGTTCTACTATTAGTTCCCTGTTCTTGCTATCAGTTCCCTGTTCATGTTATTAGTTCCTTTTTCTTACAATCAGTTCCCTGTTCTTGCTGTCAGTTCCCTGTACTTACAATCAATTCCCTGTTCTTGCTATCAGTTTCCTGTTCTTACAATCAGTTCCCTGTTCGTACTATCAGTTCCCTGTTCTTGCAATCATTTCCCTGTTCTTGCTATAAGTTCCCTGTTCATGCTATCGGTTCCCTGTTCTTATAATCAGTTCCCTGTTCTTACTATCAGTCCCCTGTTCTTAATATCAATTCCCTGTTCTTACTATCATTTCTTTGTTCTTACTATCAGTTCCATGTTCTTACAATCAATTCCCTGTTTTTACTATCAATCCCCTGTTCTTACAATCAGTTCCCTGTTCTTGCTATCAGTTTCCTGTTCTTACTATTAGTTCCATGTTCTTGCTATCAGTTCCCTGTTCTTGCTATCAGTTCCTTATTCTTACAATCAGTTCCCTGTTCTTGCTGTCAATTTCCTGTTCTTACAATCAGTTCCTTGTTCTTCCTATAAGTTTCCTGTTTTTACAATCAGTTCCCTGTTCTTACTATGTGTTCCCTGTTCTTACAATCAGTTCCCTGTTCTTGCTATCAGTTCCCTGTTCTTATAATCAGTTCCCTGTTCATACTATCAGTCCCTGTTCTTACTATCAATTCCCTGTTCTTACTATCAGTTCATTGTTCTTACTATCAGTTTCGTGTTCTTACTATCAGTTCCCTGTTATTGCTATCGGTTCCCTGTTATTGCTATTAGTTCCCTGTTATTGCTATCAGTCCCCTGTTCATACTAATAATTCCTTGTTTTTACTAACAGTTCTATGTTCTTACAATCAGTTCCCTGTTTTTACTATCAGTCCCCTGTTCTTACAATCAGTTCTCTGTTCTTCCTACCAGTTCCCTGTTATTGTTAGCAGTTCCCTGTTCTTACAATCAGTTTCCTGTTCATGCTACCAGTTCCCTGTTCTTGCTATCAGTTTCCTGTTCTTACAATCAGTTCCCTGTTCTTACTATCAGTTCCCTGTTCTTGCTAGCAGTTCCCTGTTCTTACAATCAGTTCCCTGTTATTGCTATCAGTTCCCTGTTCTTGCTATCAGTTCCCTGTTCTTATAATCAGTTCCCTGTTCTTACAATCAGTTCCCTGTTCTTACTATATGTTCCCTGTTCTTGCTAGCAGTTCCCTGTTTTTACAATCAGTTCCCTGTTCTTGCTATCAGTTCCCTGTTCTTATAATCAGTTCCCTGCTCTTACTATCAGTCCCCTGTTCTTACTATCAGTTCATTGTTCTTTCTATCAGTTCCGTGTTCTTACTATCAGTTCCTGTTATTGCTATCGGATCCCTGTTATTGCTATTAGTTCCCTGTTATTGCTATCAGTCCCCTGTTATTGCTATTAGTCCCCTGTTCATACTGAGAATTCCTTGTTCTTACTAACAGTTCTGTGTTATTACAATCAGTTCCCTGTTTTTACTATCAGTCCCATGTTCTTACAATCAGTTCTCTGTTCTTCCTACCAGTTCCCTGTTCTTGTTAGCAGTTCCCTGTTCTTACTATCAGTTCCCTGTTCTTACTATCAGTTCCCTGATCTTGCTGTCAGTTTCCTGTTCTTACAATCAGTTCTCTGTTCTTCCTACCAGTTCCCTGTTCTTGTTAGCAGTTCCCTGATCTTACAATCAGTTCCCTGTTCATGCTACAATTTCCCTGTTCTTGCTATCAGTTTCCTGTTCTTACAATCAGTTCTCTGTTGTTACTATCAGTTCCCTGTTCTTGCTAGCAGTTCCCTGTTCTTACAATCAGTTCCCTGTTCTTGCTATCAGCTCCCTGTTCTTGCTATCAATTCCCTGTTCTTATAATCATTTCCCTGTTCTTACTATCAGTCCCCTGTTCTTACTATCAGTTCCCTTTTCTTGCTATCAGTTCATTGTTCGTGCTATTATTTCCCTGTTCTACTATTAGTTCCCTGTTCTTGCTATCAGTTCCCTGTTCTTGTTATTAGTTCCTTTTTCTTACAATCAGTTCCCTGTTCTTGCTGTCAGTTCCCTGTACTTACAATCAATTCCCTGTTCTTGCTATCAGTTTCCTGTTCTTACAATCAGTTCCCTGTTCGTACTATCAGTTCCCTGTTCTTGCAATCATTTCCCTGTTCTTGCTATAAGTTCCCTGTTCATGCTATCGGTTCCCTGTTCTTATAATCAGTTCCCTGTTCTTACTATCAGTCCCCTGTTCTTAATATCAATTCCCTGTTCTTACTATCATTTCTTTGTTCTTACTATCAGTTCCATGTTCTTACAATCAATTCCCTGTTTTTACTATCAATCCCCTGTTCTTACAATCAGTTCCCTGTTCTTGCTATCAGTTTCCTGTTCTTACTATTAGTTCCATGTTCTTGCTATCAGTTCCCTGTTCTTGCTATCAGTTCCTTATTCTTACAATCAGTTCCCTGTTCTTGCTGTCAATTTCCTGTTCTTACAATCAGTTCCTTGTTCTTCCTATAAGTTTCCTGTTTTTACAATCAGTTCCCTGTTCTTACTATGTGTTCCCTGTTCTTGCTAGCAGTTCCCTGTTCTTACAATCAGTTCCCTGTTCTTGCTATCAGTTCCCTGTTCTTATAATCAGTTCCCTGTTCATACTATCAGTCCCTGTTCTTACTATCAATTCCCTGTTCTTACTATCAGTTCATTGTTCTTACTATCAGTTTCGTGTTCTTACTTTCAGTTCCCTGTTATTGCTATCGGTTCCCTGTTATTGCTATTAGTTCCCTGTTATTGCTATCAGTCCCCTGTTCATACTAAGAATTCCTTGTTTTTACTAACAGTTCTATGTTCTTACAATCAGTTCCCTGTTTTTACTATCAGTCCCCTGTTCTTACAATCAGTTCTCTGTTCTTCCTACCAGTTCCCTGTTATTGTTAGCAGTTCCCTGTTCTTACAATCAGTTTCCTGTTCATGCTACCAGTTCCCTGTTCTTGCTATCAGTTCCCTGTTCTTGCTATCAGCTCCCTGTTCTTGCTATCAATTCCCTGTTCTTATAATCATTTCCCTGTTCTTACTATCAGTCCCCTGTTCTTACTATCAGTTCCCTTTTCTTGCTATCAGTTCATTGTTCGTGCTATTATTTCCCTGTTCTACTATTAGTTCCCTGTTCTTGCTATCAGTTCCCTGTTCATGTTATTAGTTCCTTTTTCTTACAATCAGTTCCCTGTTCTTGCTGTCAGTTCCCTGTACTTACAATCAATTCCCTGTTCTTGCTATCAGTTTCCTGTTCTTACAATCAGTTCCCTGTTCGTACTATCAGTTCCCTGTTCTTGCAATCATTTCCCTGTTCTTGCTATAAGTTCCCTGTTCATGCTATCGGTTCCCTGTTCTTATAATCAGTTCCCTGTTCTTACTATCAGTCCCCTGTTCTTAATATCAATTCCCTGTTCTTACTATCATTTCTTTGTTCTTACTATCAGTTCCATGTTCTTACAATCAATTCCCTGTTTTTACTATCAATCCCCTGTTCTTACAATCAGTTCCCTGTTCTTGCTATCAGTTTCCTGTTCTTACTATTAGTTCCATGTTCTTGCTATCAGTTCCCTGTTCTTGCTATCAGTTCCTTATTCTTACAATCAGTTCCCTGTTCTTGCTGTCAATTTCCTGTTCTTACAATCAGTTCCTTGTTCTTCCTATAAGTTTCCTGTTTTTACAATCAGTTCCCTGTTCTTACTATGTGTTCCCTGTTCTTACAATCAGTTCCCTGTTCTTGCTATCAGTTCCCTGTTCTTATAATCAGTTCCCTGTTCATACTATCAGTCCCTGTTCTTACTATCAATTCCCTGTTCTTACTATCAGTTCATTGTTCTTACTATCAGTTTCGTGTTCTTACTATCAGTTCCCTGTTATTGCTATCGGTTCCCTGTTATTGCTATTAGTTCCCTGTTATTGCTATCAGTCCCCTGTTCATACTAATAATTCCTTGTTTTTACTAACAGTTCTATGTTCTTACAATCAGTTCCCTGTTTTTACTATCAGTCCCCTGTTCTTACAATCAGTTCTCTGTTCTTCCTACCAGTTCCCTGTTATTGTTAGCAGTTCCCTGTTCTTACAATCAGTTTCCTGTTCATGCTACCAGTTCCCTGTTCTTGCTATCAGTTTCCTGTTCTTACAATCAGTTCCCTGTTCTTACTATCAGTTCCCTGTTCTTGCTAGCAGTTCCCTGTTCTTACAATCAGTTCCCTGTTATTGCTATCAGTTCCCTGTTCTTGCTATCAGTTCCCTGTTCTTATAATCAGTTCCCTGTTCTTACTATCAGCCCCCTGTTCTTACTATCAGTTCCCTGTTCTTACCATCAGTTCATTGTTCTTACTGTCAGTTCCGTGTTCTTACTATTAGTTCCCTGTTATTGCTCTCAGTCCCCTGTTCTTACTAAGAGTTCCTTGTTCTTACTATCAGTTATGTGTTCTTACAATCAGTTCCCTGTTTTTACTATCAGTCCCCTGTTCTTTCAATCAGTTCCCTGTTCTTACAATCAGTTCCCTGTTCTTACTATCAGTCCCCTGTTATTGCTATCAATCCTCTATACTTGCTATGAGTCCTCGTTTTTTTATAAATATCAGTCCAGTATATTACTATCAGTCGTCGTTTCTTGATATCAATCCTCTGTTTTTGCAGACAATCCTCTGTTCTTGTAGCCAATACTTTGTTTTTGCTACCAATCCTCTGTTGTTGGAGTCAGTTCTCTGGTATTGATATCAATCCTATATACAAGCTATCAGTCATCTGTTCTTGCTACCAATCCTCTGTTCTTGCAGTCAGTTCTCTGGTATTGATATCAATCCTATATACAAGCTATCAGTCATCTGTTCTTGCTACCAATCCTCTGTTCTCTGGTATTGATATCAATCCTATATACAAGCTATCAGTCATCTGTTCTTGCTACCAATCTTCTGTTCTTGCAGTCAGTTCTCTGGTATTGATATCAATCCTATATACAAGCTATCAGTCATCTGTTCTTGCTACCAATCTTCTGTTCTTGCAGTCAGTTCTCTGGTATTGATATCAATCCTATTTACAAGCTATTAGTCATATGTTCTTGATATCAATCCTCTTCTCTTGCAATCAATCTTCTGTTCTTTCAATCAGTCTTTTGTTAAAGATAAGTACAAATTAAAAAAAATATTAAATGCTATGCAGGCCCGGGATAATCATAATAATCCTATAGAGAATCCTATATACTTGCTATCAGTCCTTTGTTCTTAATATCAACCTTCTATTCTTTCGCTCAATCCTTTGTTCTTGCAATCAATCCACTGTTATCTTGCCTCTACATATATATCTTAGAAAAATTTGTTTCTTTAATCCTACCTATGCACGATATCCCTTTTCCTCCTTAGTTGCTGCATATAGTTATTGTTTGATGCTGGAGAATAAGAAAAAAAACGTAGAAGGAGCGTGGTTTCGGCTTGCGATGATGAAAGACGACAGAAACTGATTCTGACGTGGAGTAACACTGGCCTTCTGCCGGGGAGTAGACAATACATACAAACAGACAGAAATGACAAAACGAGACTGTTCTCTGCTAGTTTTTATCATCGTTAAGTGTACTTCATATTTTACTGTTTTTATTTCCCAATCGGCTCTATTGTCAGCTTTATCACAGTGCCGTATACAAATGTCAGTTATCTTTCTTTGTTGTCGGATATTGTTTTCTGATAACAATGGTTTACGTCTACACCATTTATTTTGTTATTTCTGAATGTTACTTAAAAACTTTGTTATTCTTGTCTCTTTCCTTATATTCTAATTTCTCATTATTTTCTTCTCATTAAGTTCAGAATTATTTACTCTTTCTATTTAATTTCAAAGGACTCGGCCTTAGTAGCAAAAAAACTATAGTAATGGTAACAACAAAGAAAAAGACATCACCTCAGCGCAAAATAAAGACAAGTGGAACAATATTAAAACAGGTAAATGAATTTAAATATTTGGGAACTTTGTTAACCTCAGACGGAAGATGTACAAAAGAGGTGAGATGCAGAATAGCTCAGGCAAAAGCAGCTTTTCCAAAAAATGAGGAAGATACTATGCATTCCATTTTTGACAATCGAAACAAGAAAAAGAGTTCTTAAATATTGTGTAGAGTCAGTCTTAACATATGGATGTGAATCACGGGCAATAGGACAACAAACAAAAAAATCACTAGAGTCTGTAGAAATGTAGTTTTACAAAAGAATGTTGAGAATACCATGGACAGCTAAGAAGAGTAATGAAAACGTTCTGAAAGAGGCCAAAGCAAAAGAGAGCTAATTTCCACTATTAGGAAGAAACAATCATAATTTTTTGGCCATGTAATGAGAAGAGAACAACTGGAATATATTGTAACAACTGGGAAAATTTAGGGACGAAGAGATAGAGGGAAGCAAAGAGAAAAAAATACCAGACAGCTTAAGAGAATGGCTTGGCAGAAGGTTAACAACAGAAATGATAAAAAACTGTCGAGATTGAAAATTGTGGAGAGACATGATCACCTACGCCAGCAGGCCCGGTACTTGATGATGATGATTTAATTTCATATTTCGTCTCATTTCGCTGTTGATATTCATGTTTTAACACTGATAATGCATTGGTAGAAGAATATGTGTTTTCTATTGCTCAGCTATAAATATAATAAAGTTCATTAAGTGCTATAAAGAGGCTAGACCCACATTACATAACCGCCAAATCTGCATTAACCTCTACGCTACTGTCGTTCCTATTTATTCTTTATAAGAAAAGCAGCAGGGATATGAAACATACATTTTACGAAGCTAAATTCCTTACAGTTTAATTACTGCCAACAGTTTCTTTGTATCAGCCTTTAATTTCCCCCAGACACTCGCCATATCGGCCATTGATGTCCCAATCTCGTGCTTACGAGCTAATGCTTAATCCAGGGCTAACTCCATCAATTCTACTTTTTCAAACACAGACTTCCTTCCTAATGATAAAACAAGTAGGTAAATGTATGGTAATTAGTTCATTTTTAAATACTAAACGATTTAGTCCAATTTATTTTTGTCACTGAAGCTTTTATTCTTGCGTGGCGATAGACGTGTGTGATCTAAGATCAGTGACCCGACCAAAGGGAAATAATTAGGAAGTCCCGTTCTCAAAGGGTTAATATATTTCACAAAACTTACCTTTAACGCGCATGTTACCGAATATATTTTACCTCTGCCTGGTTTATATAATTGTATTCACCCAGTAGTTTGTTCATATTTTCCTTGCTTAGTATTTCGTTTTATAACGAGTTGTTTAACTTTTAGAAATGATGGCTTGTAAAGGCGAGTTGCATCTGTGTATACACCTCTCTCTCTCTCTCTCTCTCTCTCTCTCTCTCTCTAACTCTCTCTCTACTTCTCTTCCTTATTTTACCCTTTCCCTATTTCAGTGTTCTTTTGTTTAGAAACTTGTTTAAAGTCGATAAGAAAAAAAAGACTCTCACTCAGTCATTCTCTCTCTCTCTCTCTCTCTCTCTCTCACACACACACACACACACACTCACACACACACCCACACACACACTACTAAGATAGCTGAGATCGGAGGAAAGCAGAAAAAAAAGTATATTGATAGAAACAGAAAGAGACAGAAAAAAGGAGTTTGTCTGGAACTGTCAGAAACTAACATAATTAGCTGAAAGAAACAGAATTGTTATAGAGGGTGAACAAATAGCTGGATTCCAAGTGAGTCATTAAATCAAAACTTATTGGAATATGTTAATAAATATATCGACCGCACACACAATAATTAATTATATAAAAAAAAACTAGCTGCTAAGTGTGGTGTCTATATTTTTTAGCAAAATGGGGCACTACCGCACTGACGTTTCGCTGAACGCTCAACGAGCACGTTCAGAACATATAGACACTGAACATATAGACACTGAACATATAGACACTGAACATATAGACACTGAACATATAGACACAGAACATATAGACACTGAACATATAGACACTGAACATATAGACACTAAACATATAGACACTGAACATATAGACACTGAACATATAGACACAGAACATATAGACACAGAACATATAGACACTGAACATATAGACACAGAACATATAGACACTGAACATATATACACAGAACATATAGACACTGAACATATAGACACAGAACATATAGACACAGAACATATAGACACTGAACATATAGACACTGAACATATAGACACAGAACATATAGACACTGAACATGTAGACACTGAACATATAGACACAGAACATATAGACACTGAACATATAGACACTGAACATATAGACACAGAACATATAGACACAGAACATATAGACACAGAACATATAGACACTGAACATATAGACACAGAACATATAGACACAGAACATATAGACACTGAACATATAGACACAGAACATATAGACACAGAACATATAGACACTGAACATATAGACACTGAACATATAGACACAGAACATATAGACACAGAACATATAGACACTGAACATATAGACACAGAACATATAGACACTGAACATATAGACACTGAAAATATAGACACAGAACATATAGACACTGAACATGTAGACACTGAACATATAGACACAGAACATATAGACACTGAACATATAGACACTGAACATATAGACACAGAACATATAGACACAGAAAATATATAGACACAGAACATATAGACACTGAACATATAGACACAGAACATATAGACACAGAACATATAGACACTGAACATATAGACACAGAACATATAGACACAGAACATATAGACACTGAACATATAGACACTGAACATATAGACACTGAACATATAGACACAGAACATATAGACACTGAACATATAGACACTGAGCATATAGACACAGAACATATAGACACAGAACATATAGACACAGAACATACAGACACTGAACATATAGACACAGAACATATAGACACAGAACATATAGACACTGAACATATAGACACTGAACATATAGACACTGAACATATAGACACAGAACATATAGACACAGAACATATAGACACTGAACATATAGACACAGAACATACAGACACTGAACATATAGACACAGAACATATAGACACAGAACATATAGACACAGAACATATAGACACAGAACATACAGACACTGAACATATAGACACTGAGCATATAGACACAGAACATACAGACACAGAACATACAGACACTGAACATATAGACACAGAACATATAGACACAGAACATATAGACAAGCTGTTCTGCAAGAAACCTGATTCCGATCAAGCAAAATTTAGGGGGAAAAAATCGTGCATGAGAATGAATGACAGCCGTTTTAGACAATAGATCAAGGAGAAATATGAACGTGAAACAAACCAGAAACATCAGAATCGTTAAACTGGTAACTCTTTTTCCAGTGATATATTCTTCTGACTACAAATAACTGCTGTTTTACAGAAATGTCAAAGAAAAGCAAAAGTCACGTAAAATGCGAGCAGATGGCGAATGCACTGGGCAAGTGTAGAATACAATGTACCGCATTATGTTAATAAGCAAACACAATTTGTGAAAAACAAGAGATAAACAAACATGTAGTAGTGCAGCACGAGTTGACAGCTACCTGGACATGGTAAATATAGTGCCACCCAACCTATTTCATGTATTTATGATTACTACCTTAATTTTTTTTTTAATTTGCGCCCCTATGAACGTTGTGCCCAGGACAAAAACCTCTCGGCTCCACCACGCTACACTACTGTTGTTTCTTTATGACCTGTTTCTGCTAGTCGTTTATGTTCCTAAGCTAAACATTGACGGGGCTGTGTGGTGTCGGGTACTGAATAACTGAGCTTGTTGTTTGCATCATCTGAGTAATTGTACGACGATTGATATTTTATATGGGAAAAAAACAGTGAACGTGATTTCGTAGAACTACAAGTAGTTTGACCATGGAGATCGTTGCAGTAACTAAAGCGATGACCTGGCTCAAAACACAACCTTTTACTCATGTCTGTTTCCTAAGGGACTCGATGAGCATGCTCAGGGAGATTCGAAGACAGTGGTTGGTATTACTAAAGAACTCAGGACTGACTGGTATATGTTGCATTTTCGTACCCGGACACTTGGGCGTGACAGGACATGAACGAGCTGACAGGCTGGCTATAGCGGCTGCTGTGGTTTGCGGATGTGCAAAGGACCGGGTTAACGTTCTGACTGCACTGAGGGAAGTTGGGCGAGCTAATGATTCAGTCAATGAACGTGAATCTCTAGCCATGCCCAGACTGTGTGAACATCAGGTCAAGACTGGGGACGCTAGGATGGAGGGCTATACGGGAAGACACTGAAGAATAACAAATCAACCAACATAAAACTGGAGTTATCAGCCTCCATACACTGAGGGACATACCGGGGAAGGGGGGGGGGTGAGGGAGATCTCACCACTTATGGACGTGTTCGACGTGCAGTGAAGATGATGCGTCGACTAAACTGATATTTTATATTGACTTCTTTATTTGATGCGTGTAGAAACGTTTGTCGGATGTTTTTTGGTTTTTTTTTTTTTTTACTATTAATGGTGCTAGAATGTTGAAAGTTCCCTGGAACGCTCAAAAAGACAAATGAGAAAGTTCTCAAAGAGGCCAACACAAATAGGCAGCTCTTAAAAAACATCAGAAAGAAGCAATCACAATTTTTTGGGCACATCATGAGAAGAGGAAAGTTGGAATACTTGGTTACAACTGGCAAAATAAAAAGGAAAGAGAGATCTCGGACGACAAAAGGAGGAAATACTGGATATCTTGGTGTCATGGCATGGAAAACAGTCAACAACAGAACTCATAAGATGTACTGTGGATAGAAGATTGTGGAAGGACATGATCGCCAACGCCAACCGGTACGGCACATGATGATGATGAATGGTGGTATATGTTAGTATATGTCTTGCCGTGAGCTGTGCGTTTCATTTGTTTTAATCGTGTTTCGATATTCCGATTGCATACGATGAATGATGATTTGGTATAACGGGGAACTGATGGCTGTGTTCACTTTCTGTGCGGTTTCGCCTTATGTCTTTTGGCGTGTGCTGTGACTGCTATGATGGAGACTGCAGCTACCTTTCTTTGTTTTGGAGATGAGATATTTATACGGATGATTCCAGTGGCATGGGCGATTGAGCAATTATGGATTTTAATTCGCTTGCAGTAATACCGAGGCCTTCCATAACCATAAACATACGCCTTGACTGATGAGATGAGAACCGGTCACTGGGATAACAAAAACGAGACAGGCGGGAACTATGTTATATACTTTAATATAATTTAATGCATATATTTATAACATATTCGTAAATTTCTTTTTCCTTTTTTTTAAAACTTTCATTATCTTTACAGCGACTTCGCATTTGTATGCAATTTTACGCCTCTACTCCTCGACTATGAAATATACTTTTTATTCATGACAAAATTTAAGACGATAACCAAAAAAAAGTGTTAATTAAATAAACACATTGGGCTTATTATTTTTCTGTCATAGGACACTCCCTCCCATAAAAAAATCCATAGACGTAAAGGTAAGCTATATTTCATGTTGATAGTTTCATGAATATTTATCCTGTGAAGTAATTTAAAAAATCAAATTTTGGTCTTTCAGCAACTTGTCATAAACTTTTTTTTTAAAGACATAAATTTTTTTTTTTTAATGTGCGTAATTAAAATAGAATTTTATTTTAAAAAAGGGGAAAAGTGATGTTTTTTTATTTTAAAAACTGAACATAATTCACGCAGTTCGTTTTTATCCCAAAGTGGAATTTTAGCTTTCATCTTGGAAATTTTGCAGCGTTTATAGACGTAGAGGTCCTAAGCATCGATCTCATTTTTAAAGTTGATATTTAAGGATATGGTTTCTATTTGTGAATGTAAATCTTTTTTTAGCTCGAGGAAATATTTAATTATGTTTCGACCAGTCGTTATTATCCTAAATGTAGTAGCATTTTTCTGTGCTTCATCGTTTGTAATCGTTGACCTCGTTCTCTGAAGAAGGCCGCATGTAGGCGGAAACGTTAGTATTTTGTTGAGTTCCTTTTTTGTAAAGCTGCCACCATATCTTGTAGGAGCATATGTTACACTCCTCTACTAGCTTCGTAAACCAGAGAGGTTCTTTTTTGGGGAAAGGGGATGTGCCATATTCAATTTTTAACCACAAAAGTTTCAAAATGTTAAGACGATGCATCTTCTATTTCGTTTGTGTGTATAATAAAAATAATCGTATTTATCTTCTTGGGAAGACATAAATGAGCAAATTTACTAAAGTATCAATGATAAACAATATAATTTGACAAGTAATTATAAAACAGTATAATGTAAAGAGTCTCGTGGCGTATAGGGAATATGGTGTTAGTGACCATATTGTTCACATGTCTGATCTCAACAATCGCTTATCTTCTGTTCACAGAAAAGTGAAGAAATCTTAAATCTCTTTCTTTCTTCTTTCTTCTTTCTTCTTTCTTCATTTCTCTTTCTCACTGGTACCGAAAAGGTGTCGTGGTTATATCATTTGTCGTTCTTGAGCTGCTCGAACTGTCTGAATTAGTGATTTTCCTGTATTGTTACATGTCTCTGTCACTGTATCTATTCATCCTCTTCTGGGTCTTCCTCTTGGTTTTTTTCCATGCATTCTCGAGAAGAACGCCCTTGATGGTGATTGGTGAGGATTCATTTTGACCAGGAGGCCAAACCATTTAAGTTGTTTTTCTATATATTCTTGACAAGCTTTTGTTCCTACCATTTTCCTTATGGTTTTATTTGGTATTCTATCTCTTCTTGAGTTGTTTGTTATTTTTCTCAAGCAACGTATCTCACATGTATTGATTTTTCTTAAATGTGATTTAGAAAGGGCCCATGTTTAACTTAAATATCTTTAAAACACTAAATTGATATAAGCTGCAAATATTTATCTTAGTTTAGTAGACAGATCCTATCCATTGCACAACGAGTAATTCCACAGTCCTCGGATCCCCTCTACATTTCCCAATATGAAGCAAGCCCGCCACACACTAGTAAAAGCACTGAAGATGGCTGGCTTCAGCACAGATGTATAAGTTTTGTAGCGCCGGCGAAGACCTTGATTATAACCTCCTTTTTCGCCTCTTACGACATGCCTGGCAGATAACAGTGGCTCTACGACATGCCTGGCAGATAACAGTGGCTCTACGACATGCCTGGCAGGTAACAGTGGCTCTACGATATGCCTGGCAGATAACAGTGGCTCTACGATATGCCTGGCAGATAACAGTGGCTCTACGATATGCCTGGCAGGTAACAGTGGCTCTACGACATGCCTGGCAGGTTACAGTGGCTCTACGATATGCCTGGCAGATAACAGTGGCTCTACGATATGCCTGGCAGATAACAGTGGCTCTACGATATGCCTGGCAGATAACAGTGGCTCTACGACATGCCTGGCAGATAACAGTGGCTCTACGATATGCCTGGCAGGTTACAGTGGCTCTACGACATGCCTGGCAGGTAACAGTGGCTCTACGATATGCCTGGCAGATAACAGTGGCTCTACGATATGCCTGGCAGGTTACAGTGGCTCTACGACATGCCTGGCAGGTAACAGTGGCTCTACGATATGCCTGGCAGGTAACAGTGGCTCTACGACATGCCTGGCAGGTAACAGTGGCTCTACGACATGCCTGGCAGGTAACAGTGGCTCTACGACATGCCTGGCAGGTAACAGTGGCTCTTACGACATGCCTGGCAGGTAACAGTGGCTCTACGATATGCCTGGCAGATAACAGTGGCTCTACGACATGCCTGGCAGGTAACAGTGGCTCTACGATATGCCTGGCAGATAACAGTGGCTCTACGATATGCCTGGCAGGTAACAGTGGCTCTACGATATGCCTGGCAGATAACAGTGGCTCTACGACATGCCTGGCAGGTAACAGTGGCTCTACGATATGCCTGGCAGATAACAGTGACTCTACGATATGCCTGGCAGGTTACAGTGGCTCTACGACATGCCTGGCAGGTAACAGTGGCTCTACGATATGCCTGGCAGGTAACAGTGGCTCTACGACATGCCTGGCAGGTAACAGTGGCTCTACGACATGCCTGGCAGGTAACAGTGGCTCTACGATATGCCTGGCAGATAACAGTGGCTCTACGACATGCCTGGCAGGTAACAGTGGCTCTACGACATGCCTGGCAGGTAACAGTGGCTCTACGATATGCCTGGCAGGTAACAGTGGCTCTACGACATGCCTGGCAGGTAACAGTGGCTCTACGACATGCCTGGCAGGTAACAGTGGCTCTACGACATGCCTGGCAGGTGACAGTGGCTCTACGATATGCCTGGCAGGTAACAGTGGCTCTACGACATGCCTGGCAGGTAACAGTGGCTCTACGATATGCCTGGCAGATAACAGTGGCTCTACGATATGCCTGACAGGTAACAGTGGCTCTACGATATGCCTGACAGGTAACAGTGGCTCTACGACATGCCTGGCAGGTGACAGTGGCTCTACGATATGCCTGACAGGTAACAGTGGCTCTACGACATGCCTGGCAGGTAACAGTGGCTCTACGATATGCCTGACAGGTAACAGTGGCTCTACGACATGCCTGGCAGGTGACAGTGGCTCTACGATATGCCTGACAGGTAACAGTGGCTCTACGACATGCCTGGCAGGTAACAGTGGCTCTACGATATGCCTGACAGGTAACAGTGCTCTACGACATGCCTGGCAGGTGACAGTGGCTCTACGATATGCCTGACAGGTAACAGTGGCTCTACGACATGCCTGGCAGGTAACAGTGGCTCTACGATATGCCTGACAGGTAACAGTGGCTCTACGATATGCCTGACAGGTAACAGTGGCTCTACGACATGCCTGGCAGGTGACAGTGGCTCTACGATATGCCTGGCAGGTAACAGTGGCTCTACGACATGCCTGGCAGGTGACAGTGGCTCTACGACATGCCTGGCAGGTGACAGTGGCTCTACGACATGCCTGGCAGGTAACAGTGGCTCTACGACATGCCTGGCAGGTAACAGTGACTCTACGATATGCCTGGCAGGTGACAGTGGCTCTACGATATGCCTGGCAGGTAACAGTGGCTCTACGATATGCCTGGCAGGTAACAGTGGCTCTACGATATGCCTGGCAGGTGACAGTGGCTCTACGATATGCCTGGCAGGTAACAGTGGCTCTACGATATGCCTGGCAGGTAACAGTGGCTCTACGATATGCTTGACAGTTGACAGTGGCTCTACGATATGCCTGGCAGGTAACAGTGACTCTACGATATGCCTGGCAGGTAACAGTGGCTCTACGATATGCCTGGCAGGTAACAGTGACTCTACGATATGCTTGACAGTTGACAGTGGCTCTACGATATGCCTGGCAGGTAACAGTGACTCTACGATATGCTTGACAGTTGACAGTGGCTCTACGACATGCCTGGCAGATAACAGTGACTCTACGATATGCCTGGCAGGTGACAGTGGCTCTACGATATGCCTGGCAGGTAACAGTGGCTCTACGACATGCCTGGCAGGTAACAGTGGCTCTACGACATGCTTGACAGTTGACAGTGGCTCTACGACATGCCTGGCAGATAACAGTGGCTCTACGACATGCTTGACAGTTGACAGTGGCTCTACGACATGCCTGGCAGATAACAGTGACTCTACGATATGCCTGGCAGATAACAGTGGCTCTACGATATGCCTGGCAGGTAACAGTGGCTCTACGACATGCCTGGCAGATAACAGTGGCTCTACGACATGCTTGACAGTTGACAGTGGCTCTACGATATGCCTGGCAGGTAACAGTGACTCTACGATATGCCTGGCAGGTGACAGTGGCTCTACGACATGCCTGGCAGATAACAGTGGCTCTACGACATGCCTGGCAGGTGACAGTGGCTCTACGATATGCCTGGCAGATAACAGTGACTCTACGATATGCCTGGCAGGTGACAGTGGCTCTACGACATGCCTGGCAGATAACAGTGGCTCTACGACATGCCTGGCAGATAACAGTGGCTCTACGATATGCCTGGCAGGTGACAGTGGCTCTACGACATGCCTGGCAGATAACAGTGGCTCTACGACATGCTTGACAGTTGACAGTGGCTCTACGATATGCCTGGCAGATAACAGTGGCTCTACGACATGCTTGACAGATAACAGTGGCTCTACGACATGCCTGGCAGATAACAGTGGCTCTACGACATGCCTGGCAGATAACAGTGGCTCTACGACATGCCTGGCAGATAACAGTGGCTCTACGACATGCTTGACAGATAACAGTGGCTATACGATATGCCTGGCAGGTAACAGTGGCTCTACGATATGCCTGGCAGGTGACAGTGGCTCTACGATATGCCTGGCAGGTGACAGTGGCTCTACGACATGCCTGGCAGATAACAGTGGCTCTACGACATGCCTGGCAGGTAACAGTGGCTCTACGATATGCTGGCAGATAACAGTGGCTCTACGACATGCCTGGCAGGTGACAGTGGCTCTACGACATGCCTGGCAGATAACAGTGGCTCTACGACATGCCTGGCAGGTAACAGTGGCTCTACGATATGCCTGGCAGGTGACAGTGGCTCTACGACATGCCTGGCAGATAACAGTGGCTCTACGACATGCCTGGCAGATAACAGTGGCTCTACGACATGCTTGACAGTTGACAGTGGCTCTACGATATGCCTGGCAGATAACAGTGACTCTACGATATGCCTGGCAGGTGACAGTGACTCTACGATATGCCTGGCAGATAACAGTGACTCTACGATATGCCTGGCAGATAACAGTGACTCTACGATATGCCTGGCAGGTGACAGTGGCTCTACGACATGCCTGGCAGATAACAGTGGCTCTACGACATGCTTGACAGTTGACAGTGGCTCTACGATATGCCTGGCAGATAACAGTGGCTCTACGATATGCCTGACAGGTGACAGTGGCTCTACGACATGCCTGGCAGGTTACAGTGACTCTACGATATGCTTGACAGTTACAGTGACTCTACGATATGCCTGGCAGGTAACAGTGGCTCTACGACATGCCTGGCAGGTGACAGTGGCTCTACGACATGCCTGGCAGGTAACAGTGGCTCTACGATATGCCTGGCAGGTAACAGTGGCTCTACGATATGCCTGGCAGGTTACAGTGACTCTACGATATGCCTGGCAGGTAACAGTGGCTCTACGATATGCCTGGCAGGTAACAGTGGCTCTACGACATGCTTGACAGTTGACAGTGACTCTACGATATGCCTGGCAGGTGACAGTGGCTCTACGACATGCTTGACAGTTGACAGTGACTCTACGATATGCCTGGCAGGTTACAGTGACTCTACGACATGCTTGACAGTTGACAGTGACTCTACGATATGCCTGGCAGGTAACAGTGGCTCTACGACATGCTTGACAGTTGACAGTGACTCTACGATATGCCTGGCAGGTTACAGTGACTCTACGACATGCTTGACAGTTGACAGTGACTCTACGATATGCCTGGCAGGTTACAGTGGCTCTACGATATGCCTGGCAGGTAACAGTGGCTCTACGACATGCCTGGCAGGTAACAGTGGCTCTACGACATGCCTGGCAGGTAACAGTGGCTCTACGACATGCCTGGCAGATAACAGTGGCTCTACGACATGCCTGGCAGGTGACAGTGGCTCTACGACATGCCTGGCAGGTAACAGTGGCTCTACGACATGCCTGGCAGATAACAGTGGCTCTACGACATGCCTGGCAGGTGACAGTGGCTCTACGACATGCCTGGCAGGTGACAGTGGCTCTACGACATGCCTGGCAGGTTACAGTAACTCTTTTCTTATCTCCTTTAACTGTTGTCATGGCTTCGGTAGTCACACCAGCGATATTCAAATATTAAGTTTGATTAAAGTTATATATTTGTAACATATATACAGTTTCATTACAAATAGTCCTGAAGTTGTCTCTAATGTGAAGCAACGCGTGCTATAAATAATGAGCTGATAATAATGAGTTTGCAGTGCTTATTCATTTCTAAAAAAAAAGAAAAGTGGTGGATACCAAGAAAACAAGAACATGTCGATACGCTTTTGACAATAACGATATTGACGATAGTTAATGATGATGACAGCGGTCATGATAATGGCGATATCAAGATCGTTATTATGATTGCAATCAAGCCAAACTCCCAAGTGTGTATACTTAAGACCACATCCTGTAATGAAAGTGATATTTTCCAATCTCCCTGAGGACTGTAACACACGCCTGACTCATCTTGCAATCGCCAGCGCGTTAATTGGAAACACTCAAGCGTGAGTTCTCTTGTAATAAGCTCTTTCAAAATCCCAGTTATCAGCACACAGCCTGACATTTTATAAAACTTAACAATTGTTCTTCCACCAAATAATAGAAAACATTAAATTCAGCTGTTCTGTCACCAAACTTTATATCACTTGTTCTCATCAATCCGAACATTAATTATCCTCTCAATAAACTTCACACCAATTATTCTCTTCAAAGTTTACATCAAAATTATCCTGCAACAAAACTTTAGATTAATTATTGTAAAAACAAACTTTACATCCATTATCCTCTCATTAAACTTTACATCCTTTATCCTGCGGCCAAAATTTACATCAATTATTCTAAAACCAAACTTTACATTAATTATCCTGTAACTAAACTTTAGATCCATTATCCTCCAACTAAACTTTATATTCATTATCCTGTCACTAAACTTTACATCCATTATCCTCCAACTAAACTTTATATTCATTATCCTGTCACTAAACTTTACATCCATTATCCACCAACTAAACTTTATATTCATTATCCTGTCACTAAACTTTACATCCATTATCCTCCAACTAAACTTTATATTCATTATCCTGTCACTAAACTTTACATCCATTATCCTCCAACTAAACTTTATATTCATTATCCTGTCACTAAACTTTACATCCATTATCCTCCAACTAAACTTTACATCCATTATC
The DNA here is from genome assembly GCA_032433765.1 of Megaustenia siamemsis. Lineage (NCBI taxonomy): Eukaryota > Metazoa > Mollusca > Gastropoda > Stylommatophora > Ariophantidae > Megaustenia > Megaustenia siamemsis. The sequence goes on from JAVIAB010000124.1 coordinate 53,141,371, forward strand.
CTCCAACTAAACTTTACATCCATTATCCTCCAACTAAACTTTACATCCATTATCCTCCAACTAAACTTTATATTCATTATCCTGTCACTAAACTTTACATCCATTATCCTCCAACTAAACTTTACATTCATTATCCTGTCACTAAACTTTACATCCATTATCCTCCAACTAAACTTTATATTCATTATCCTCTCACTAAACTTTACACCCTTTATCTTGCGGCCAAATTTTACATCAATTATTCTTATAACCAAACTTTACATCAATTATTCTTATAACCAAACTTTACATTAATTATTTTGAAACCAAATTGTACATCCATTATCCTCTTACATAACATTACACCAATTCTCCTACATCCAAATTTACCACTAATTATCCTCTCACGTTATTTTGCATCAGTTGTTCTCATCTGTGTCTGTTGTTCCGCAGGTGACATTCGGTATTTTCCTGTTGTCTCACTTTGTTTCGGCAGCCACTTTGTTTACGGGACGAAGATACCAACCACGTCACAAATCTCCTTAGTCCCATTTTACAACATACTTTGAAATGACAACCATTTAACAGTGTTTTTATTACTCTATCAATACATAATTTTCGTGACCGGTTCTTGAGTCTATCATTGTCGCAGTGTTTATTAAAAGCTCGTTGTGTTGTTTTGATACTTCTGTTTTATCAAATGATTAAACCATTGTTATCTGTTGTTTCTTTATGCATTCTATGGCGAGAATTATTCTTAGCACTTCTTGCGCCATGAATATATTGTGGCATCTGGGAAACTGAGAGAAGAAAAGATTGATAAAATAAAAGAGAAAATGGCAATACAGTTTAAGTGAATAATTTTATGGGATTTTTTTTTTTAAATTGTAAACAGTTATTGGGATATAAATGTCTGGAGAGACACGATCATCTGTGCCAGTAGATATGGTACTTGACTATGATGATGTTTCAGTAAATGCCACAGTTAGACCATTTTCATAATAAAGTTGTGTGGCTATTTACAAATTACGAGAACTACTGGTCTGTACAGAAGCAAAAAAAAAAATTGAGACAGAAATTTGTCTGAATAATTTAACAGAAAAGAAAGACAACATCAGAGCACGTCTTAACAATTCAAATATCTGGGTCATGGTAGTTATCACTTCACTGGATCGATTGTGTTATGAGTTCGTGTGGACTCTTTGAATGTGATAACTGCACGACACACATTTTTTTCTTCCTAATTGTCTGCTGCAAATGTCACATCCAACATTTATATTGAGCTTGTTGCTTGTCATAAAGCAAACATTACAATTTGTTCGAGCTCATGGATTCTTACTTTCAGCATTTGACAAAGTGTGACAGCACTGATGATTCCGATAGCTCGCTGGTGTTGTATTCACCTATCTCGCTCTTGTAGGTTGGCATTTCTACTTGTTTCACGTTATTTTCCGAATTCCATCAATTCAAACACTCTGATGGGCAAGGGTATGTCTCGAGACCGGCATCTTGCCTCGAGACAGAGAGGTAGTGAGTTCAAATCCCGGTTGCACCAGTTGAGATTTTTATTTATGATTTCTCTCTGCAGCAACCACCCCTGGTCTCAGCAGCGAGGCCCGGCTTAAAACGTCAATTACTAATAGACGGAAAAAGTATAAGTACTTCCGAAGACGGAGTTATCTGTCCATGTGGCGAGGAACCACTGTACACACGGCTGCCAGGGGAAAAACTGGATTAACACGCAAAATTCAGTTCCTAGTTTCTAGAGACTTCGCCAGAGGTAAAAGCTGGTGAACGCAAAAAAAATTGTACACTGACATTATATAACATAGAATTATAATATTTGATAAGAGATCATAATAGCTGGGACTAACTTAAATAGAAATAAGACCAAAATCATCAGAATCAATACAGTTGGCAATAACAAAATAATCTCTACTAGAGAAATACTTCTACTAGACGTAAAATCTTACATATATATATCGGTAGTAATATAAACAAGAAATGAGGAACAAAGAATGATACCAAAATAAGAATACAAAGAGCAAAAGGAGCCTTCGTTGTGCTAGGAAACACTTGGCAATGCAAAGAAATTAGGCTAAATAGAAAAATTAATTTTTTTTACTCCTATGTTAAATTAGTTCTATTATATGGCTGTTAAACATGGAGAACAAGAGAAAAATGACGAAGAGAAAGACCTTAATTAAAGGATGCTTGTGCAGAATAAAACGGTGGAAATGGCACGACAAAATCACTAACGTTGAATTATGGGAAGGTGCTAGTCAAATACCTGTGGACAAAGTGATACAACGAAGACGTTGGTGCCAGATAGGATAAACACTTTGGAAGCCGAGAATGTTACACGGCAGGACCTTTTTTGGAATCCCCAGGAAGAGATAAAGAGGAAGACCAAAAGAAAACAGATGGAAACATAGATGAAGAAGATAGGGAAGACATGGAATGATCTTAAAATAGTGACAAGAAATAGGACGGCATGGAAAGTGTTTGTTGAAAACTTATTCGCCACGGGGCGCTGAAAGGAAGAAGAAGAATGTAACATGGAATCACCGAAGACACCAAAATGTCGCAGTTGTATATGTCCTTTTTTCCCCACATCAGTCTACAACAGTCAATCTGCTCTTGTGTTGCCACGTACTTTTCTCATTATTGTGAGGGTAGATCCACGCAAGATTTTGACCTAGTGGAGAAAAGAGGAGAGAAAATATAACACGCCATATGCCATAAAACAAATATATTGTTAATGCCCATATTAATCACTATCGAATTTCACAGAGTTGTTGTTAGTCCCCACATTAATGACTATGCAAATGCTATAGAGGGAGCCGCGATAGCTCAGTGGTTAGTGAACTGGACTACAAAGGACAAGAGGTATGGTTCGATCCCAACCGACGGCTTCCACGTTCACCCAGCCATTAATGGGTACCGGATTTTTTCTGGGAAAGTAAAGCGGCACGAGTGTAATACCGACCACATTACCCCAAAAATCATGTGCCGAAGGTCTGTAAAATTTATAGTCACTAACACCATATTCCCTATACGCCACTTGGCGTGACGCGGACACTTTTAAAAAAATGCTACAGAGAAACACATACGTTGTTAATGCTCACATTAGTGATTATGCATTTGCTACAGAGAAAATATATTGTTACATTAGTGACAATCTGCACATGTTTTTGGTATTGTTACCAGCATTGAGCCAGTATTTCATTTTTCTTTCCTGGAAAAAATAATGGGACACCCATTTAAGGCTTAGTGAACCTAGAAGCCATCAATCGAATTTGAACCCAGCTTGCTGTCCTCATTAGACCACCCACTAACCACTACCGCGGTTGCTATAGATACAAAGCCTCTTACACTTAAGCCGAGAAATCATTTTGAACCTTTCGGTGCATTAACCGAGAGTTATGTGCAAGAAATGTCAAATTAAACTGTGTCTGGATAAATAGCGAATGTGTCATTGTCATACAAGAGAAATGTCATTTTGTTCGCAGTGACGTTATTTTTTTTTCCTCTAGACGAAAAACGTCAATCTGACTTGTTATTTCGTGCCATAGACTGGTCAATTTACATAACAAATGAATCCCTCCTTTACACTGCCGATTACTTACTGTTTGTGAAAGCATTTTATAATCTATACTTTCTACAATGTTTCATTAGAAGCTAAACTGTAGATCTCACACATTTGTATAACTTTTACAACACCTTTTGAAATATATTTATTTATCTATTTGTGTTTCAGAATGTACCAGACATAAACCAGAAATGAAAGAGACAGTAAATTGTATGTGACTGAAAAGGAGGAGAAATGAAAAAAATAGAAAACATGGTGGGGTTAAAACTTTACGCAATTGATAGACGTCACGAATTTGAACGACGTTTCGACTCAATAGGCCCTCAGCAGGAACAAACAAACATCACTCCCACAGACTGAAAAGGAAGTAAGTACAATTCAGATGATCCACATCCAACTATAGATTTACTTTTAGTAGTTGGATGTGGATGATCCAAAAGATATCCACCAAAGACAGTTTTCTTTTCTTTCACAATTTGCAATTTTATTATCTGTGATTATGTTTACTGTAATTTGTTCCTCTCGGGCCGAAATTGGCGCATAAGGCAGAAACCATAACTATAAATGTCTGACAATTCACTGCTAGATCTTGTCAGCTTTGTTTGCTCTTAAGTCCATCGGTGAGATCTCTTTAACAATTGTTTTTCTGTAACGGTTTTCCTTTTTTTCGACCAACGGGAGGCCAATTGAAGATTTGTCGAGGATACCTTCTTTCGTCCGTTCTGAGCACGTGAGAGCTGCACTTTCTTATTTGCATTGCTCGTTTACAAAGACATGTCTTGTCAACTTTTTTCACGGCAAGTATTATAGAAGACAATATTAAAGAGCGAGAAATCACATCACACGAGCGCTTAATTCATTTTCTTGTGAAAGGATACAGGAATGGACATGGTACGAACAGCAATAGTGATGTAATGTCACCTAATGAAGTGCAGTTTAACACAAGTGCAATATGATTGGAAAGGCATGAGCACAAACCCTACACATACATCACATTTAATTCAACACAAATCAGTGTTAGCGGCAATCTGTCGCAGTTGCTGCTGGTAACATCTTTACTCTGGTACATCTGAGCATCTCTCTTGTGTTTACGAAACTGGCTGAAAAGAAATTTTGCATAAAATCCCCGGTCTCACGTAGAGATAGTCTCCTGCATGAGCATAGTTCATCAAACATAAGTTGATTGCTCTGCGCTTTCTGGAATGGCATTTTCTTCTTATCTTGTTCGTCTATTCTGCTTCTCTTTGCAACATTAGCACCTATTGTAATGCTATTTCGCCGTAATTAGCAGTACTATGTAGGTATTTCGGTTGGCTTACCACGGCAACAGCCGAGGTTCGTACCCTGGCGAGGACACCTGGGTTTTACTAATTCCCTAAAAATTAGTGGGAGCCGCGATAGCTCAGTGGTTAGTGAACTGGACTACTACGGACAAGGGGTAGGGTTCGATCCCAACCGACGGCTCCGGGTTCACCCAGCCTTAAATGGGTACCGGATTTTTTCTGGGAAAGTAAAGCAGCACGGGCGTAATACCGACCACATTACCCCAAAAATCATGTGCTGAAGGTCTGTAAAATATAGGGTCACTAACACCATATTTCCCTATACGCCACTTGGCGTGACGGGGGGTACTTTACTTTTTTTACTATGTAGGTATTTATCGGAAATTACGCCAAATATTAGAAACTCTTAGACAGCCTGAGACAATCTTGGAGACATTTCTTATGTACACCAGTCACATTATCTTAACGAACTCGCTTCAGAAAAAGCTGTTTGGAGATATGTTCACCTGGCGCCAGGACAACATATCTAGCCCATCTCTCTTGATCTTTCTGCATCAGAACACAAACACAACAGAATAAAACTATAGGTTAATTAGTTTAGAGAGCTGCTGCTACTGGTCAGTAAACTGAACGACTAAGAACAAACGGTAGTACACGATCCAAAAGAACAGCAAATATCTTACCCAGCCTTCAATTGGTTCCTCATTTTTCTGCGAAAGTTGGGTACTAGGAGTGATAATGACCATCATCATCATGTGCCTTACCGGTTGGCGTAGTCGATCATGTCCTTCCACAATCCACAGTGCAGCGTATCAGTTCTGTTGTTGATTGTTTTCCATGCCATGATACCAAGCTATCCAGTATTTTCTCTCTTTGTCGTCCGCGATCTCTCTTTCCTTTTATTTTGCCAGCTGTAATTAAGTATTCCAACTTTCCTCTTCTCATGATGTGCCCGAGAAATGTTGATTGTTTCTTTCTGATGTTTTTATGAGCTCCCTTTTTGTGTTGGCCTCTTTGAGAACTTCCTCATTGGTCTTTTTAGCTGTCCAGGGAACTTTCAACATTCTTCTGAGAAATCCCATCTCGTCAGTGATGGAAAATATATGTACAAACACCATGTTGTTCATACGCCTTAACATGGGGACGCAGCCATTAATATTTTACTTAATTTAGCATGATATAAGTTGACATATCGTGCCGAAAATTTAACATAACATCCTGGCCTATCATCATCATCAAGTACCGGGCCTGCTGACGTAGGTGATCATGTCTCTTCACAATTTTCGATTTTGACAGTTATTTATCATTTCTGTTGTTGACCTTCTGCCAAGCCATTCTCTTAAGCTGTCTGGTATTTTTTTTCTCTTTGCTTTCCTCTATCTCTTCGTCCCTCAATTGTCCCAGTTGTTACAATATATTCCAATTGTTCTCTTCTCATTAGGTGGCCAAAAAATGGACTGTAAATAACTTAAATATGATAATGCATAAACATGACATAGCGTTAACACATTTTAATTGAAGGCGAGCCATAACGTAACATCCACAAAAGCAGACTGAAAACTATTTACTCTAAAATAAAAGTTGTCATCGAATTGCCTAAACATATCATTCGCCTGACAGATCGCACAAAAAATCCCACATCGCAAAACAATAAACTTAAGCTAACACAACAAACACAAACTTCGAAAAACGATGAATTAACCCCTCGGGACGCTAAAGACTGAGTTTACGAAACTCTTGCAATTCCACAAAATCCTCTTTTAATTCCGCCGTTTATTGCACCACATTTTATCATTCTGTTCCAGCACTTACCTTTCACGTTCCCATAGGTGTATGCAACAACACATTCAAACTAAAACTAAATTCTGCCAAAACATCAAGTCTGCAGAAAAAAAAAAACTCGTGATTGCTAGACAGAAATTGATAACCAGGATCTACCTATAGTAATCTTCTCTCTGGCATCCAGGTAAACGAATCAGCACAGAAAGCAATACTATCGACAGCACTATGAAAGGAAAATGAATAAATATCATTATGCATTGGGTAGGCTTTTAGTGAACTACTAGTGTCTATATTTCATTTAACCATCAGCAAATCTGTGGGTAATTTGGTCAGCATTACGCCAGTGCGAACTTCTTTTTCAGTAAAAATCTTTGGTAACAAATTAAGCCTTGATGAAACCTAGAAGCCGGTAGATCGGAGTTTGAGCCTGATTTCTTGGGCTCAGTAAACCTTTCAATAAAAACCGCTGCTTTATCTCACCTTCCTACAGGATAGTGAAACTATGTCTGAAATAATACATTTAGACGAGTTGATTCATTTAACAAATGATAAAAAAACTAAGATACAAATATAGTATTAAGAATGTTAAAGCAACTGAGACATGTAAGCTAAGATAGAGACCTAAATATGAAACAAATATTCCATGAGGAAATTATAGAGCAGATGCGATTTGTAGAAAGGTAAACAAATGTCTATAATGTGTTTCTCAGAGACTTCTCAAGCAGTAAAAAAATTAACTAGAAACTAGACAGAAGTACCTAGCATATAGGGAATGTAATAGATGTAGAGATGAATATGGCCATATTGGCGTGTATAAAGTGTTGAACGACCGTGTGCTGCCGGTGCCTGAAAGGGGAGTAAAGATTTATTGCGCTGTTCCCTACCAGACATGTTCTAAGTGACTAACGAGGACTGGGCATGAGACTGGCTACCCCGTACTGTAAAATAAATAAAAAGAATGAGCCGCAAAACTTCACAAATATGGGCGAGTCAAATAAATGTTTTTTTTTAAAAAGTAATTTCACCAACCAGATAAGTGCTCTCTGACTAAGAGATGCATGACGCAACATGGAGAAAGCCGCATGGAGTCTGCGTCGCCGACTCATCTTTTCTTTATCAGGAACAGTGGATAAAGAGATGAGACAAATACGCCACTTGGCGTGACGGGGGCACTTTACTTTACTTTACTATGCTCCACAGGGAGTTGAAAAGAAGAAGAAAATATTAATGCATCAGCGATTCCGCCACATGCATCGTATCGTATCCTATCCACCTAATCCGTTGGAGTCGTGGGAAGCTGAAGTTTTATTATTATTATTATTATTATTATTATTATTATTATTATTATTATTATTACTTGTTAAATTCTAGAGCAAGTGCTCTGTAATGGCTGTTGTCAGTCAACAACCGCCGCAGGACTCAAATGACTTTATCTGTCCATATAACTCTCGGCCTTCCCTCCTGGTGCTTGAATTCAGATTGTCACTTTTTAGTAGACATGTAATTGCAGCTGTTTAGGCTCCACTCTGATCAGATAGCACAACAACTTTATTTTTTCAATATGAGATTAATACAGGATGTAGTTTCAGCTATTTTTTTAAGTCATTCCTCATTCCGACTTTTCGGGTGATATTAATGGTTTTTATCAAACATCTCATATCAAATGTTGTGTGTTATTTTATCAAACATCTCATATCAAATGTTGTGTGTTATTTTATCAAACCAACATATCCACATGGAATCTTATACTGATTTTGTTGCTGAATATTGGTACTTGAGGTAGTAGTTGCTGTAGGTTTTGTCAGTAGTAGACGTGACAATTTAATTGTTATTTCCTACTAATTTTTCAGAGATAGAGATGTATGTTCGTTGAAATAAGGTTCTAGTAATATTTATTTACATATATGTGTAAATGTGTATATATATATATATATATATATATATATATATATATATATATATATATATGGTTATGAATAAATGAAAACTCGAACAAAATAAGTGTAAAATCATTATCTTTTTTTTTTTTTAAAAAAAAGCATATTACATTCGTTCATCATTTCTTGAATACGTTTACCTAATGCATTAATCACATCTTGCATCCAACATCTAATTCATTAATCATATCTTGTATCCAACATATAATTTATTCATCATATCTTGTATCCAACATCTAATTCATTAATCACATCTAACATCCGATACTTAATTAATTTATCACACCTATCATCCAACATCTAATTAATTCATCTGCTCTTGCATCCAACATCTAATTAATTCATCAGCTCTTGCATCCAACATCTAATTAATTCACCAGCTCTTGCATCCAACATCTAATTAATTCATCAGCTCTTGCATCCAACATCTAATTCATACTCCACATGTGAAATCCATACAGGGGCGAATGCGCCTGCTATAGTCCGTTTAAAAACTCATGCCCCTCTTAAAAATGCTATAACGTAATAACTGTTTGGTTTTAATTGTTGAAGTTTTGTATACAGACTGTTTTCTGTCATGACGTTATAAAATAAAATGTCATTAGAAACAAATGCATAGGTTTAATTGTGTCTTATTTACGATATATGGAAACAAATACACATAATTATAGTAGTAAAATAGAATATATATTCAGTTTCTACTGATCAACACTACACGCGAAATTAAAAACAAAAATATTTGTACACGTTTGAAATTAATTAAAACCTGCAGACATATTTAAAATATAAGCTCGACGATGATTAGATAGCACGAATCCGCGCGAGAAATCCGTGCAAATTATTTTTGTGTGTGTTTTTAGTTACGTGTATAATGTTTGACCAATAGAAACTGTAAACAAACTATTTGACTAGTATCATTATGTGTATTTGTTTTAATATACCGCAACTAAGACAAAATTAAAACCATCTATTTGGTTCCAATGAATTAATTTTTGTATGTATAACGTCTTGACAATGAACAGTTTGTTTACATGTAAAATTTCAATAATTAAAATCAAACGGTTATTAAGTTATAGCATTTTGAAGAGGGTCGTGAGTTTTGGACTATATGAGCAAGAATGAAAGCAGTCAGTGACTTATAACTATTAGCGCCATTTTTGGTGAACCAGATATATCCAGAATCTTCACCTTTTTTTCGGTGTCAGTCTGCACAAGCACAATGAGTAGGATATTGATCGGAAAGAGAAGACATACCAGTACTTAATAGTTTCTTACTGAGGACGGAGGTTTAGGTAAAAAAGAGACGACATCCCAGTACTTAATAGTTTCATTACTGAGGACGGAGGTTTAGGTAAAAAAGAGACGACATCCCAGTACTTAATAGTTTCTTACTGAGGACGGAGGTTTAGGTAAAAAAGGCCACACACAAAAACACAGCTTTCTGTAAAATACAACACAAACATCTACGCCCACTTAACGTCCATTTTTGTTTTCTAATTGTTCGTCCGTAAAGTGAACCAGGTAAATACTATATGGTGAACTAATACAAGAAACATACAAATCGGCAGACCTAAACTAGGATATAGAGATATCTGTAAATCATCTCTGAATGACTTCTCCGTCTGTGAAAATGACTGGGAACATCTGGCAAGTGATCACACATCATGGAGAGCATGTATAAGGAATGGTATAACATCATTTGAGACTGTTTTAGGCAAAACTTAGAAGTGAAAACTCTTATGAAAAAGGATGGAAAACCCTGTGGATCAGTGGGCCTGACTTGTTCATTCTGTGGCCGCATGTGTTTGTCAAACATTGGTAGAATTAGCCACGAGTGAAGCTGTTCGACAAAAACAAAACCTCAAAAGAATACACAATAGCCTCCATTAGACCTTCTGACAAGACGAAAAGAGTCATATACACAATAACCTCCATTAGACCTTCTGACAAGACGAAAAGGGCCATATATATATATATATATATATATATATATAGTGGGCGTGGATGCGTTGTGTCGCTAGTTTAAGGCAAAGCCGCGATATTTGTTGATTTCGGCCCGACACATCTGTCTTGGCATAAGTAGATCACTTCAATGTCAAAATCTTCTAGTGCCTTTATCATCTATTTGTATTTTGCCAGGTCCTGGAGGTTTTCCCTTTTTCATTGTTTGTATAGCTTTTTCCACTTCCGATTTTACGATTTTATAGCCTGGCGTACATTTTATAATTAGTTTATTTTCCCTATCGTCATAAAATGATTCTGGTATATTTTTATGTCACCTGTTTATTATATATTTGTTGTCTGTTAGCATTATTCCTTTTTTCGTGCAATACATCCACTTTCTGTGGCTTTCTTATTATATATATGATTTATCCACAGTGTAAGAAATTGGAGCCTCATTACGTACTATTTCAAAGAAAGCCGTGGAGAGAAAATCTAACTTATGTCAGAAGAAAGATCTTCGAATATGTGCACGGAATGTTAGGACTCTTTACCTTGGACGGAAGATTGGTAAATCTTATTTTAGAAGCAGAACGATGATTAAACATAAATATTTTCAGCATATCAGAGACAAGATGGAAAGAATGTGGGTACATGCAGGACGAAAAATACACATTTATATATTCATGCAACACAACATAACATCAAAGAGGTGTAGGAATATTAATTTTTTAAAAAGAGCTACACAAATATATATTTACCAACTGGACATACAATAATACGATTATACTACTCAAAATGAAAGCACAAACTATTCAACATAGCAATAATACAGAAATGTGCACCTACTCAAGACTATAGAGATGAACAAATAAAGGCATACTATGAAGATTTAAATAAAGTTATGAAGCAGTGAAATCTTCGGACATATTTATTGTACTGGATGATAGGAAAGCTAAAGTAGGAAAAGGTAGATCTTATTCTCTTCTTTTCTCTTTTCACTGATACTTAAAAGGTGTCGTGGTTTATATCATTTGTCGTTCTTGTGCTGCTCGAATTGTCTGAATTAGTGATTTTCCTTTGTTGTTACATGTCTCTGTCACTGCATCTATCCATCTTCTTCTGGGTCTTCCTCTTGGTCTTTTTCCATGCATTCTCGAGAAGAACGCCCTTGATGGTGATTGGTAAGGATTGATTCTGACCAGGACTTCCGGTGTGTGACTGTGCTGGCAACACGATACAATTTTCGATGGGAGTCAAATTTAAGTTATAAGTGAATTTCAATGCCCGTAGAAAAAGAAATTCAAGCGTTCTTGTGCTATTTCAAAAAAGGTAGATAAAAGACCATATATATGAAATCCTGACTTAGGGAACAAAAATTAAAGAGGAGAAAGATTAATACAATTTTGTGAAGAGAACAGGCTGATAATATGTAACACCTATTTTGAGCAAAAGAAAAGGAAACTATACACATGGAAAAGCTCTGGCGACAACAAAAGGATTAAAATAGACTACACAATGATAAAAGATAGGTTCCGTAACAGCATCAAGAACGCCAACACCTATACAGAAGCATAATTACCTCAGATCACAATCGTGTAATGATTAAAATGAAAGTCAAACTAAAGGAAAATAAACAAAAGACTAATTCATCAGCACTACCACTAGACATAACAGCTTTAAATAAAAGATGTTAAAGATACTTATATAATACAAGTAAATAACATATATCAGAATCTACTAGAAGAAGGGATTAAGCAGTACGGAAGATAAAATCCTGGTGGAAAAGTTACAACAAAATGGCAATGCATAAAGAAAAGCATACAAGAAACTTGCAACATCTAACCTAAAAAGGAAAAGAACAAAAAACAAAAATTGATAACTCACGCCATCTTCGAGAAAATGGAAGAAAGAAGACAAGCGAAGAACATTGCCCTATACAACAAAATAAATAATTGAAATACGCAAAATATGCAAAAAGGGAAAAGAAGACCGGCTCAGTCAAAGAGGTCTAGAAATCGAAACCATGGAAAATAAACAAGATTTAAGAGGGATGCACACAGAAATAAAGAGAATGACTAGTAAAAAAAATGTGCGGGTGTGTGCGCGCGTGTGTGTGCGTGTGCGTACGTGTGCATGTATGTGCGCGTTTGCGCATGTGTGTGTTTGACTCTTAGAAGTCGAAAAATTAGTTCCAGGTGGCAGGATGACTTAAGTTGGTCGATTTTCGAGTTTCCCCAAAAGAAATCAAATGTAAATTGAATAACTAAGTTACAGACTCCCAAAATTCGTCCATTATCAGTTTAAGTACAAGCATTTGTTATTCACAATAATGATGTTAATGCGCAATAACCGCACATTAACACTATCAAATTGTCCTTAATTGCAATAGCTTATATACTAAAATAATGCTTTAGCTCTGCAGAATCTTAAACGTGTAGTGCACTTTACCTTTACTGAGGAGTGGTCTTTTACTGATAAATGACTTTAGCCACAATTAGCCGCTTTAATGGCTTCCTCGTTCTTTAGTAACCATTATGTTTATAAATACGTAAGATCACCATGCATCCCTGGACATGCGGGAGTACGGGGAAATGATAGAGCGAACAGGTTGCCTAGCTGCGCTGTCATTGAAAACGGTCAAGAAATGAATCGGGCGGACATCGTCAATGCCCTGCGAGATGTAGAAAGGGCACAGGACTTCGACAACCATGAATCCACGTCACTCCTTCGGATGAAAGAGATGGGAATTAAGAATGGCACAGCCAGAAACGAGAAACTTAGTGGGTGTATAAAAAGACTTATCAACCAACACAGAACTGGAGTCGTCAGTCGCTGGACACTTCAAGACATGCTGAGAAGAGGATCTGAGCACCTATGGGCATGTTCGAAGTGCAATGATGATGATCCGCAAATATCTCAATAACTCTATAGCTTGTTCTTTAGTATGGTCGATTTAGCCTCCTATATTAAAAAGCCGGCTCTTACACACATAATGATGATGAAAGGGGAAACTAGTTTTTTAAAAGTGATATGGTCATAGCTTTACATAAAGTTGTGACTATACCACTTTTCTTCCTTTTTTTCCTTTTCGTCCGTATCAGCTTTCAACAGCTTCACATGCTATGCATGTTTATGCTTTTGTACCTTTATACACATGCACTCTTTCTCCAATTAGTGGTAAGTTCTATTTTTACAGTTACATAACGGTAATTACAATCATTCTCTTAGGATTTCCAGCGCTGATAACTTTCTTTGGTGCTATTATGTTTGTAATTTGAAAGATTAAATAAAAAGATATATTGAAATCGCTATAGAAATACACTCAGAAAACACACACACTGGATTTGATAGATGATCACTAAACCAAAACCATGAGAGAATCGACCACGTGATTTTTTTATGTTCGTTTGATGGCAGCGGTTTTTTTTTTTTTCGGTCGATTTTCTAAATTTTAGTTCAAGATTCAAGAAGAATTTTCTTCAGGTTGCAAATTGTTCGATAATCAAATCGCTCGACTTCCTACAAAACTAGTCTTTTCAACTCACTTGTATCTTTTCTTTTAGCTTTCATATATCTCTTCTAAACGTTATGAAAGAGGCCAAAGCAAAACGAGAGCTAAATTCCAATATTAGGAAGAAACCATCATCATTTTTGGCCACGTAATGAGAAGGGAACATCTGGAATATATTGAAACAAGTGGGAAAATTGAGGGACAAAGAGACAGAGGGAAGCAAAGAGAAAAGATACCAAGTCAGCTTAAGAGAATGGCTTGGCAGAAGGACAACAACAGAAATGATAACTAAATGTCGAGATCGAAAATTGTGGAGAGACATGATCACCTATGCCAGCAGGCCCGGTACTTGATTATGATGACATCTCTTTTTTCTTTCTATATTTTCCTAGTTTCAAAATATATTCCAGTTGCTTATTCTAAAAACACTTAGTATTTACTTTTATTTTTCTCTCTTGATATTCGGAATAAGCTTTTTTTCTTGTTCTGGCCTCTATTAAAACGTCCCCACTATAAAAAGTTGTTACCTTCCATGGTAATCTCAACATTCTTCTGTTAAACTACTTTCTGTGGTTTCCAGTGATTTTCTTATCCGCTGTCCACAGTCCATGACTATCATTCATCAGACACGACTGATCCCACATTGCGCTGAAAATCGATTTCTTATTTCAACTGTTGCATCCATCTTTCTTATTGTTTGGAATATTGCCTTTGTCTAAGCTATTCTGTACCTCTTCTCTTTTATATATCTATCGTCTGAAGTTAACATCGTTCCTTTATATTTAAATTCACTCATTCTTCTTTCCTGCCTCATTTGCCTTTCAATGTCGAATGGGAGATATAACTTGTAGTCTTTTGCTCTTCTGTTGGCCTACTTTGCTGCTGTTGTTTCCTAATGTTTCTAATATTCGATCAACTTGTCTTTTTTGTGGTCGAACCTTCGCACCACTCTTTGAACACATCTAGTGTTCTCGACATGTTTATTAAAGGCTCGTGTACAAGTTTTAAAATAGCAAGTAGGAAGGCGAAGAAGAAATTTATGAGAAGACAATGATGTAGAAAATGAAAAGATATGATCAGATATAATGGAAAGAAATCGTGAAGAAATAAAAACTGGTAAGAGGAAGAGAAAGAATCGGCAGAAGATAGACATCAACAATAAGAAAATAGCATTGCACCAGCATCTGGTTAAGTTTTATGTATATTTATTTTGTAATTTATTCCTTTCTTCCTCTCCTGTAACGTCAATATTGTTGAGGTAACAGTGATGACTGTAACCAACTTTATACCACCCTCTCTCCCTACATTGTGGCTGTTCGCTGCAAGGCGCTTGCCTTATCTGATGTATGTCTTTACAACTTGTGTGCCACCTGCTAACAATAGCTTATCTTATTTGTACATTATATTTTGGTCTTCGCTTCCAGCATATGGCGATAATGACTGTTATTTTGGTTTAAAACACGAGAAAGTTGCCTTAATATAGATTTATGTGGCCATTATATCTTTGTGTGAGAAACTGGTGTACGAGGTTTTTTTTATGTGCATTATTTTTAATATTAAGCTTTAATATACATACATCACAATTACCCATGTCTATCTAATCATATCAACAAATACCTTGAAACATTCTGTGGGATCTGCAATTTTGTTTTCATGTGTGGCACTGGCAGTTATTGTTAGCCTGTGCCACTGCAACATTTATGGAATATTGTCTTTTTATCTGATCCTGATCTTTTCTCGAATCTTGGAACTACTTTGATTGTTGTGATCGTATAATGGTTCCTATTTACGCTTCACCGTCATAGGTAGTCGAAACATTGTAATATTTAAATTGTTTGTATGCGTGTCTGTGTGTATGTGTGTGTGTTGTGTGTGTTGTGTGTGTGCTGTGTGTGTGTTGTGTGTGTTGTGTATTGTGTGTGTGTGTTGTGTGTGTGTTGTGTGTTGTTGTGTGTGTTGTGTGTGTTGTATGTGTTGTGTGTGTTGTGTATTGTGTGTGTGTTGTTGTGTGTGTTGTGTGTTGTTGTGTGTGTTGTGTGTGTGTTGTATGTGTTGTGTGTGGTGTGTGTGTTGTGTGTGTGTTGTGTATGTGATTTAGTATGTTAAGTGGACAATCTCGCAAACAGCAAGGAAGAAAGTAGATTCATTTGAAACAAAATGCTACAAATTAATCCTTATAATACATTCGATGAATGATGACATCGTATGACAGGGAACAGTTGGCTGTGTTCACTTTCTGCGCGGTTTCGCCTTATGTCTTTTGGCGTGTGCTGAGACTGCTATGATGGGGACTACAGTTGCCTTTCTTTGTTTGCGAGATGAGATTCGGATGATTACGCTGGCACGGGCGGTTGAGCAATTATGGATTTTGATTCGTTTGCAGTGATACCGGGGCCTTCCATAACCAAATAACCAACCAAAATAACCTTATAATACCTTGAATAATGAAAAAGAGCAATGAAGATAAGTTAAGGGATTTAAACATTAAAAAGAACTGACGTATAAACACCATTCTACAGAGGAATTTAAATAATATGGCCACGTCAAAAGACACAGCGGGGCTGGAAAGAACAATAATGGAAGGTATGGTTCCTGGAGACCCATCAGGAGCAGACCAAGAAGAAGGTGGTTTCAAGACATCAAGGAGACCTTGAACATGACAACAGAAGAACTGGGAGATCTGGTTACGCAGAGATTCTTTCAGACGGGCTGTGGTAAATGCAACGTTCTGCAAATTAGATGCGACATGATGATATTGGGTGTGTATAATATTTAATTATTTAAAATATTTTTTTTAAAAGGCACACAAATAGGCATAGTAACTTACTTCTTGCAGTATTATGAATAAAAAATAATAAAGTACACAAGGTATGTGTAACCAAACACTAAAGTGACCTCAAACATTAAAAGATAGACAGGAGAACACGTGAGAGCGTGTACCAACAAGTCGTGTCACAGAGTGGAGTGGCGTTCTATAATTTCGAAGCAGAGACGACACCGTGTGTTTGATGAAGTGTTGTAATGAAGTCCCCCCTCTTCACTACTACATTACAAGATGTTTCAGCAACTTTACTATATTCCTGATTGCTCTAATTTGTTATCCTCTGCTTCATGTGTCAGTGAAAATGGCTTTGGCGATTATGCGTTACCTTAATCGCGTACTGTCAGTTTTGAGTAAACTATTCCGCTGGTGGACATATGTCATGTAACAAGGTTGAACTATCCAGTAACTTCTGACATCTATAGTCTCTCCATCTCTCTCTCTCTCTCTCTCTCTCTCTCTCTCTCTCTCTCTCTCTCTCTCTCTGTCTATTCACTTCCTCTTTCTCTAGCTATCTATCTCTTTATCTCTCTATCTGTTTCCAGTATTTTACATGAAATTCACTACGTGTTTATGTGTGAATAAGAATATATATATATATATATATATATATATATATATATATATATATAGTCTCATAAGCAGAAAGTATATAAACTTTAGCTATGGCAACTTTAAGTAGACTAGACATCACTAACCCTGTGAATGACATCCTTCTTACGAGGAACAAAGGAAAAAAAACAGAAATAATTTGTTTGTTAATGTATACTTATCACAATAACTATCTTTATCGTGTCCTTGTTCCCTGTTGACCTGTTGACCTGTTGTAAACTTATTTGTCAAACCTTGGGAATGCCTAGTTCCGTCACTTATCTCCACAACCATCACGAATCTATTTTCTGTGATTTCACCCGTAAGCTACACCAACGTTATTTTGCCCCAGACCACATATATTCATATGTGCTTTTTCCTGCTCTCACATGATGTCTTCTAGTATCATATCCAAGATCACTTCTTTCTTATGTATGCTAGGAGTCCACTTTATATGTTAACCTCAATTCGATTTATTCTTTGCTGGTCCAATATTCCTGTTAGGAACCACACAACAGTTGCATAGTTCCTTCCGGTTGAAACGACATATTGGGCAGAAATCAGAACTCTCTGTGTCTTGCAATTCACTGCTAGTTTTGTTCTTAAGCCCAGTTTTCTATTAATTCTGCTTCTTAGTGCTTTTTTTTTAGTTTTTCTTGTTTTCATTTGCTGCCAGGTGTCCACTTGAATGCACGGCACGCGATCTTTCATAAAGTTTACGGCAAATAGGCTCTTTTCTAGAGCTTCAAAAGATTACAACTGTAAATGTTATTAAATAGAGAAGATTATTTAACGTAAATACAAAAATTATTAACAGATTTAAATGTCATATGTGTATCAGTACAATCTGTATATTCTCTGCACTGCATGTAGTGGTCTCAAGAGAAGCAAAAAATGGAACGTAAAACCCAAACAAATAATCCGGAACGAAAATAGTGGGGTTAGTGATTGATTGACGCAAATTCTTTCCTGCATCTCATACAGTCACATTTGTACCAAACCTAGAACAGTTGTATTGCTTTAGAATAAATAGATTGACTTGATTATATTGGGGATCCTGAAGCCTACAATGTAATTATATCACCAATATATATTTTCATCGTCAGTAAGTACCATGCCTGCTGGCGTAGGTGATCATGTCTCTCCTCAACTTTTGATCTCGACATTAATTTATAATTTCTGTTGTTGACTTTCTGCCAAGCCATTGTCTTAAGCCGTCTGGTATCTTTTCTCTTTGTTTCCTTCTATCTATTTGTCCCTAAATTTTCCTAGTAATTATTATATACAATATACAGTTTACAATTTGAAATAAAGATATAAAGGCCATCAGAAAAAAAAAATATGAGAAAAATGTTGAAAAATGTAGCAATATTGACTAGAACTGTGACAACGACAGATAAATCAAGGATAGTGTAGCCTTGTGTAGACTGTAGCCACGTCTTACTGCTAAAAACGTTTTAAAAATTAAGAGAGGCAACAGGAACTCCTGTAAACAGAGAAGTCACGTCGACGTGTAAATAATATTGCATCACGGAAGGCCTAGTGAGGTGGTAAAGAAACTGCAAAGCATATATATATATATATATATATATAGGTTGAATATGGTTTCAGTGTGAGTACACACTCAAACCCCTGTATTTTTAACGTTGTTAATTGTTACATTTTCTTTACACTTGTTACATATAGAGCATCTTAAGTCAATGGCGCAACCAGTCAATTATTAATCGTTGACCGCTCTCAGTCCATGGCGCAACCAGTCAATTATTAATCGTTGGCCGCTCTCAGACCATGGCGCAACCAGTCAATGGCGCAACCAGTCAATTATTAATCGTTGACCGCTCTCAGTCCATGGCGCAACCAGTCAATTATAAATCGTTGACCGCTCTCAGACCATGGCGCAACCAGTCAATGGCGCAACCAGTCAATTATTAATCGTTGACCGCTCTCAATCCATGGCGCAACCAGTCAATTATTAATCGTTGACCGCTCTCAGTCCATGGCACAAGCAGTCAATTATAAATCGCTGACCGCTCTCAATCCATGGCACAAGCAGTCAATTATAAATCGCTGACCGCTCTCAGTCCATGGCACAAGCAGTCAATTATAAATCGCTGACAGCTCTCAGTCCATGGCACAAGCAGTCAATTATAAATCGCTGACCGCTCTCAGTCCATGGCACAAGCAGTCAATTATAAATAGTTCACCACTCTCAGTCCATGGCGGAAGCAGTCAATTATAAGTCGTTGACCGCTCTCAGTCCATGGCGGAAGCAGTCAATTATAAGTCGTTGACCGCTCTCAGTCCATGGCGGAAGCAGTCAATTATAAGTCGTTGATAGCTCTCAGTCCATGACACAAGCAGTCAATTATAAATCGTTGACCGCTCTCAGTCCATGGCGGAAGCAGTCAATTATAAGTCGTTGACCACTCTCAGTCCATGGCGGAAGCAGTCAATTATAAGTCGTTGACCGCTCTCAGTCCATGGCGGAAGCAGTCAATTATAAGTCGTTGATAGCTCTCAGTCCATGACACAAGCAGTCAATTATAAATCGTTGACCGCTCTCAGTCCATGGCGGAATCAGTCAATTATAAGTCGTTGACCGCTCTCAGTCCATGGCGGAAGCAGTCAATTATAAGTCGTTGATCGCTCTCAGTCCATGGCGGAAGCAGTCAATTATAAGTCGTTGACCGCTCTCAGTCCATGGCGGAAGCAGTCAATTATAAATCGTTGACCGCTCTCAGTCCATGGCGGAAGCAGTCAATTATAAATCGTTGACCGCTCTAAGTCCATGGCGGAAGCAGTCAATTATAAGTCGTTGATAGCTCTCAGTCCATGACACAAGCAGTCAATTATAAATCGTTGACCGCTCTCAGTCCATGGCACAAGCAGTCAATTATAAATCGTTGACCACTCTCAGTCCATGGCGGAAGCAGTCAATTATAAGTCGTTGACCGCTCTCAGTCCATGGCGGAAGCAGTCAATTATAAATCGTTGACCGCTCTCAGTCCATGGCACAAGCAGTCAATTATAAGTCGTTGACCGCTCTCAGTCCATGGCGGAAGCAGTCAATTATAAGTCGTTGACCGCTCTCAGTCCATGGCACAAGCAGTCAATTATAAGTCGTTGACCGCTCTCAGTCCATGGCGGAAGCAGTCAATTATAAGTCGTTGACCGCTCTCAGTCCATGGCGGAAGCAGTCAATTATAAGTCGTTGACCGCTCTCAGTCCATGGCGGAAGCAGTCAATTATAAGTCGTTGATCGCTCTCAGTCCATGACACAAGCAGTCAATTATAAATCGTTGACCGCTCTCAGTCCATAGCACAAGCAGTCAATTATAAATCGTTGACCGCTCTCAGTCCATGTGCTGGTGAGTATCTTGTTGTCCAGGTCTCTTGTTTAAGAACTGGTGTTAAAGGTTTTTAAAAAAAGGCTATAGATATATGAAATGTGGAAAAAAATCGGCCGTATGCCACTTAAAGAGACAAACTGCAAAAGCAAATGTAAAACTATTAAATGTATCTTTAATTTAGATCCCTTTTTGTGTCGGCCTCTTTGAAAATGTCCTCGTTGGTTTTGGAACTGCCTACATTCTTCTGAGAAATCCCATCTCTGTGACTTCTAATCGTCTTTTCATTTGTTTGTTTACTGTCCATGATTCGCTTCCATAGGTCAGGATTGGCTCTATATAGCACCGATGAACTATTTTTCTCATATTTGGGGACAGGAGTGAACAAATACCATCACTCAAAGACGCGGCGGCAAAGCTTGTGTAGATAGACGAGACTAACTAAAAATATAATCTTCAGCTTTGACAATACAAGTCTGAACAAGCCACAATTTCGGCTACAAATTATTGTCAACGGGGAAAAGCACACAACCAAATCAGTTCACAAATTCTAAAACTAAAAGACCAAAAAAAGTTATCGCACAAAACAATGATAATGGAAAGTGAGAGTGATGGTAATTTTTATTAACTGCATATGTTATTATTATTAGTGGGTTGATCAAAAATTGTAATGGATGATTTAATATTAAATAGATCAAAGATTGATCAAAGGTTGCAATGAACAGTTTAGTCATGGATTCCTCGACGAATGTAATTTAATAAAGTAACAAGGATTTATCAAGTATGTAATACATGATATAGCAGTGGATTTATCAATGGTTATGGTTGATGATACAGTAGTGGATTTATCAAAGATTGTGCTAGATGATAGAGTGGTAAATTTATCAAAGATTTGGGATACATGATATGGTAGTAGATTTATAAAAGATTGTGATAGACGATATAGTAGTGGATTTATAAAAGATTGTGTTAGATGATATAGTGGTGGATTTATAAAAGATTGTGTTAGATGATATAGTGGTGGATTTATAAAAGATTGTGCTAGATGATAGTTGATACAGCAGTGGATTTATAAAAGAATGTGATAGACGATATAGTAGTGGATTTATAAAAGAATGTGATAGATGATATAGTAGTGGATTTATAAAAGATTGTGATAGATGATATAGTAGTGGATTTATAAAAGATTGTGATAGACAATATAGTAGTGGATTTATAAAAGATTGTGATAGACGATATAGTAGTGGATTTATAAAAGAATGCGATAGACGATATAGTAGTGGATTTATAAAAGAATGTGATAGACGATATAGTAGTGGATTTATAAAAGAATGCGATAGACGATATAGTAGTGGATTTATAAAAGATTGTGATAGATGATATTCTTGTGTATTGGTCAAAGGATGTGATATATGATATAGTAGTGGATTTATAAAAGGATGTGATATATGATACTGTTGTGGGTTGATCAAAGGTTGCAATGAAAAATTTAGTAATGGATCCCTCGACGATTGTAATTTAATAATTTAACAGTGGATTTACAAGATTGTGATAGATAATATAATAGTGGATTTATCAAAGATTGTGATAGATGATATTCTTGTGTATTGATCAAAGGATGTGATAGATGATATAGTTGTGGATTTATCAAAGGATTTGATAGACAATACTGTTGTGGGTTGATCAAAGGTTGCAATGAAAAATTTAGTAATGAATCCCTCGACGATTGTAATTTAATAATTTAACAGTGGATTTACAAGATTGTGATAGATAATATAATAGTGGATTTATCAAAGATTGTGATAGATGATATTCTTGTGTATTGATTAAAGGATGTGATAGATGATATAGTAGTGGATTTATTAAAGAAAGTGATAGATGATATAGTAGTGGATTTATTAAAGAAAGTGATAGATGATATAGCAGTGGATTTATCAAAGGATATGATAGATGATATAATAGTGGATTTATCAAAGATTGTGATAGATGATATTCTTGTGTATTGATTAAAGGATGTAATATATGATATAGTAGTGGATTTATTAAAGAAAGTGATAGATGATATAGTAGTGGATTTATCAAAGGATATGATAGATGATATAGTAGTGGATTTATCAAAGGATATGATAGATGATATAGTAGTGGATTTATCAAAGGATATGATAGATGATATAGTAGTGGATTTATCAAAGGATATGATAGATGATATAGTAGTGGATTTATCAAAGGATATGATAGATGATATAGTAGTGGATTTATCAAAGGATATGATAGATGATATAGTAGTGTATTTATCAAAGGATATGATAGATGATATAGTAGTGGATTTATCAAAGATTGTAATAGATGATATTCTTGTGTATTGATCAAAGGATGTGATAGATGATATAGTAGTGGATTTATCAAAGGATATAATAAATGATATAGTCATCATCATCATCTAGCTTGTTCTTGTTGGAACAACTTGGCTCTCATACATCCACTATGAAATTTCCTCTGCCCTATGAGAGACGTCCACCTTCTGCGGCAGTCATTTCCATTGTGTCTGTGGTATAGGACAGTGGATTAAAAATAAGGATTGCTATGTTTGATTTATTTATGAATACACTGAAGTTGCAATTGATTGTTTCGTTATTGATTAAGCCAATGTTGTAGTTTAATTTTTAAGGAGTTAATTAACAGTAGATTATAATGGAGGATTAGTAATGGATTGAACAAAGATTGAATTGGGCGATTCAACAATTATTTAAACAAACATCATGGGATCATTCAGCAATGGATTTTTAAAAATCTTCTTCCTCTTTCCTTCCTCATTTGCCTTTCAGCGTCGAGGGGAGATATAATTTGCGGTCTTTGCTCTTCTATTCGCCACTGCTGCTGTTATGTTTCCTAGTGCTTCTAGTATTCCGTCGATCCATCTTTGTCGTGGTCGACCCTTGGGTCTGGTATTCTCGCAACGTTTATTGAGGGCTCGTTGTGTTGTGTTTTGATCTTTCTGCCTTGTCACGTGGCCAAACCATTTAATCTGTTGTTTCTTTATATATTCTATGGCGGGGGCTATTCTTAGCTTTTTTCTCAGTTCTTCATTTTTGATCTTATCTCTCAGACTGTTTCCTGTCATTCGTCTGACATATTAATCTCAGTAGCGTTAATTTTTGTTATTGTTCTTGCAACATAGGGTCCAGGACTGGCATTGGTAGCACAACGTTGGGATGAAGATTGTATTGTAGAGTGCTCGTTTTGCCTCCTGAGTTATTTCCTTGTTGGACAATAGTTTTTTAAAAAAATGAGGTAAGTAATTTAATTTCGTAGTGGATTGAAGAAATATTTTGATGAATGACGATTTAACAGATGGTTAAACAAAGAATTGTATGGCTGTTTCAGCAGTGGGGTGAACATAAGATTGAGATCAATAATTTATTCTAGTAGTGAACTGAACAAAAATTGTAATGGATGATTTAGTTATCGATTGAGCAAATTTCGTGATTTTAGTAGTTGATCGAACAAAGCTCACAATTAATGATTTAGCTGTGCACTTAACAAGATCGCTGTAGATCGAAACTGAATCTCAATAGTTTCTAGCAAATAATGATTGTTATTTATAATTTAGCAAATAATAAATCAGAAAATTTAATATGTAAATTTTGCTATTTATGGTTGAGCTACAAAAATACATATTTTATGTAATAAATTAACGATACATTAAATATAGTGGGAAAATAAACGAAAAGCTCATGATATTTCAAAGACGTGAAGAGAATTAAGACAAGAAATGGTAAGCGTCAAGGATATCTTATGTCAACACCTGTCATTTCACAGACTATCGATTGGCTTATGAAAGTAGCATTTGAGGTAAAATAGATTGTGAATTTATTACGTTTCTGACGCAACAACTGGAGAGCGTGTACATTTCGCTGTTTTATTTTTATACATGAAAGAGAATCATATAGAGACAACAAAACCAACTTGTTTGTGAAATATTGTAAGATACAGGTGAATGTCAGTTGAAAATAACATTTAAGAAAATAAAAACATGTTATGCAACAAACCTATGTCAACATAAGTGAGATAGAGAGTTCATCGGTGTTATATAGAGTCAATTCTGTCCTATGGAAACGAATAACGGACCGTAAACAAACAAATGAATAGATGATTAGAGGCCACAGATATCTTATTTCACCAGAAGAATGTTGAAACTTCCCTGTACAGCTGAAAAAGACCAATGAGGAAATTCTCAAAGAGGCCAACACAAAAATGGAGCTCCTAAAAACATCAGAAAGAAACAATCAATATCTATCGGGCACATCATGAGAAGGGAGCCGCGATAGCTCAGTGGTTAGTGAACTGGACTACAAAGGACAAGGGGTAGGGTTCGATCCCAACCTACGGCTTCCGGGTTCACCCAGCCTTAAATGGGTACCGGATTTTTTTCTGGGAAAGTAAAGCATCACGGGCGTAATGCCGACCATATTACCCCAAAAATCATGTTCTGAAGGTCTGTAAAATATAGGATCACTAACACCATATTTCCCTATACGCCACTTGGCGTGACGGGGATACTTTACTTTTTTACTTTTTTACATCATGAGAAGAGTAAAGTTGGAATACTTGGTAACAACTAGAAGAATACAGGGAAATAAAGATCGTGGACATCAAATAGAGAAAATACTGAATAGCTTGGTGTCATGACATGGAAAACAGTCAGCAACAGAAATGATACTATATACGGTAGCTAGAAGTTTGTGGAAGGGCATAATCGCCTACGCCAACTGCTATGGCACATGACGATGACGAAAGGTGAATGAAAAGACAGAAAGAAAAAACTGAACAAGACTACTAATATCATTTTATTGTTTACTCTATACTTATTTACGTGATGTATAATTATTGTGCGGATACATTAGCGGTTGAAAGTCTTCCGTTGTGAAGTAAGATCTTTTGTGGCTTGCCCATTTGCTCCAGTCATATAACAGATGTAACACGTATGCAACGTCGTTGAATGCTGTTTCATGTAGACGTGGAATATTTTATAAAATAAATCACAGGATATGCATATGTGACGTAGACAACGGACATAATTGCGAAAAATTCACTTCCTTTTTAGCTGAGAACTGTTTAGATTATGTAAATACCACACGCTGTACTGCAAATTCCAGAACTGGACTAGTTTAATGTAGTAATAGAACATAAGAAAGCGTATTCTCGTTAATAAGTCCAGTGGATAAAAAAAGAAATCACTTTATGACAGTGTTGTAGTTAACGTTTGATAAACATGTTTTGTGAAGAAGGTAACAAATAAATGCTGCAAGAACAACAATTTGCCTTTATCAAAACAAGGCGTCATAGACAAATATTAACATAAACGTCCTGCGAGACCTCCAACATTTTTATTGACGTATTATTAATGTAAGCAAGAATGACACTTTAAAATACAACCTAATTTGTTTCAATTGATATAAAAGTACTTATTATTCCATGTTATTGATGTCCTCCATTAGAAAAACTGTGCATAGTCACCTTACATTTACGCTACTTCCACGTTCATGAAAAATGTGGTAACCAGAAGCCAGCAACATTGTCGCTACTATCTATTGATGAATTGTTCATCTGAATTGCGCAATGTTTATCTTTTGTTGGATGTGAAATAAACTTGGTTAAATCAATGTCAAGCTTGGGGCAAAGGAGAAAAAAACCTCGTGGAATGACATTTTTTTTTAAGAACGAATTCTCAATCGGTATATCACCATTATATTTAATATAGACAAGATTCAAGAAAGAATGCATTGAGATTGTATACCTTACAATGTCTATAAGAAAATAACATTTTAAGAAACCGAGACAGACCAAAGTAATATGGAGTGATAATATCAAGAAGACTCTACCGCAGTATCAAATGCCATTTGAGTTAGTCAGAAAAGCGAAAAATACGATCCCCTATTTTCCTCGACACAGTTGGGGTATGACGATAATTGAAGAAGACAAGAAGAGTTTAAAAGTAAATTTCATTTCATCGCAACTTACAAGAAATCATCCACACACAAATACACGTCAAAACTGAGTTCGATACTAAAATGAAATATGAAGAAATCAAAATTACCCAAGATGTTATCAATTTGTTAGAAACGTTTCTTTGAACTGTGTTGTCAATATCATACTTGTGTTTCATCAAATCATTTTTTTTTATTGCGTATCTTTACATAAATCAACTGTGCTTTCAATATTGATGTTATTTTGTATCCAGAGTTATATATCGCCATCTATTTTCAAATGGTTATAACATCCATTCTTAAACATGTGCATAAAATAAATTATATAAACAACATCACTATTTTTTTCAGTCCATTACAACGTACTATGTTTAGAAAGAATATAACTGAGCGAATGTACTAATTTTAACCTTAAATGTATCCATAAAAAGAATATCTTTTATCTTCTTTCTGATTTGCTGTTAGTAGATAATCAATAAACTTACTGTACATTTAGTAAAATGTTAAGGAAATAAAAATCCTGTTTCATATTTCTTTAGTTTCAATAGCATTAGAATTGGACAAAATTATCAATTCGCCCTACCATTTACTCAACGCTCGTCATTCGCCCCAAGGGCGTAGCTGCGTTGTGATATGATTTACAACTAGCGGTAATATCTGCGCCTATCAGTGTAACACATTACACTTTAGCACGGCAATCACTCACACCCAGAATCTTTCACATTTGCCACGGATTATTTCTTTTTCGTTTTTTTTATTTCTATGTAGTTATGAAAGAGGATCCAAGTCTTGATCCCAGACCGGACAACAATCATGTTGATCCTATATAGAAGAATAAGTAGATGTTTGAGACTTTTTGATGGAGTTGAAGAACACCACTCGATTCACAAATAATCTTGATTGAGTTTTCTAATGAATCGTGGCGGTCGGAAGGAAGGATGGAAGGAAGGAAGGAAGGAAGGAAGGAAGGAACCTTAAGGAAGGATGGAAGGAAGGAAGGAATCTTAAATGAAGGAAGGAAGGAAAGGAAAAAAGTATTTGGAGAAGAAGAGAAAAAATAAGAAATAGACCGAGAAGAGGAAGGGGAAAAGGTGGGAAAGGAAGAGGAAGAAGAGGACTATATAGATAGTTGTTGTAGTAGTGGAAGTAGTAGTAGTGGAAGTAGTAGTAGTAGTAGTGGTGGAAGTAGTAGTAGTGGAAGTAGTAGTAGTGGAAGTAGTAGTAGTGGAAGTAGTAGTAGTAGTAGTAGTGGAAGTAGTAGTAGTGGAAGTAGTAGTAGTAGTAGTAGTGGAAGTAGTAGTAGTAGTGGAAGTAGTAGTAGTAGTAGTAGTGGAAGTAGTAGTAGTGGAAGTAGTAGTAGTAGTAGTAGTAGTGGAAGTAGTAGTAGTTGAAGTAGTAGTAGTGGAAGTAGTAGTAGTGGAAGTAGTAGTAGTGGAAGTAGTAGTAGTGGAAGTAGTAGTAGAGGAAGTAGTGATAGTTGTTGTAGCAGTAGTGGAAGTAGTAGTAGTAGTAGTAGAGGAAGTAGTAGTAGTAGAAGTAGTAATAGTTGTAGTAGTAGTAGTAGTAGTAGTAGTAGTGGAAGTAGTAGTAGTGGAAGTAGTAGGAGAGGAAGTAGTAGTAGTATTAGTAGTAGTAGAGGAAGTAGTGATAGTTGTTGTAGCAGTAGTGAAAGTAGTAGTAGTAGTAGTAGTAGTAGTAGAGGAAGTAGTGATAGTTGTTGTAGCAGTAGTGGAAGTAGTAGTAGTAGTAGTAGTAGTAGTAGTAGAGGAAGTAGTAGTAGTAGAAGTAGAAGTAGTAATAGTTGTAGTAGTAGTAGTAGTAGTAGTAGTAGTAGTAGTAGTAGAGAAAGTAGTAGTAGTGGAAGCTGTAATAGTTGTAGTAGTAGTAGTAGTAGTAGTGGAAGTAGTAGTAGTTGTCGTAGTAGTGGAAGTAGTAGTAGCAATATCTGTTGTTTTCATTGTTGTTTTTGAATGAAATAAAGAAAAGAAAAGAAAGAAACACACTATATTGAACACATGTTGCCATAAATGATAATGACAATGTTTATTATGCAGGTTTAACTTGTCTGTTGTCAGAAACCGCTGTTTTATTTTGGGGGCTCGCTTGGGGCGGAAAGGGGTGGATAAATTGGTGCCTGAAACTAATGTATAGTACCGGCGGCTACTAGCCCCAATCGTTGCAGGTTTTTTTGTGATATTGTTAATTAATGTCTTGGTTCTTCTCAAAACATGAGGCAGATGTTGATCCTTATAGTCACTTTATGGTAGCTTTTTGGCTATGCTCTCAAGACACGGCCGCATACTTTTTTTTTTTTTACTGGTGATTTCTTTTGTATTTTATGCTAGTTGTGGTTCTAGAAATATTTCTTAGTTTAATTATCTCTTATTCTGTCTTTTCTACTTAAATTAACCCTTTCCTTAAAATATCTCCAGTCACGTGTTGTGACCTTTTTTCTGCTCTTATTTAAGGGTGTTTTATTCTATTCTCATGAAAAGAGGAAAGTTGGAATACTTGGTTACAACAGGCTAAATACAAGGAAAGAGGTATCGCGGACGACAAAGAGAGAAAATACTAGATAGCTTGATGTCGTGGCATGGAAAACAGTCAACAACAGAACTGATACGATGCACTGAAGATAGAAGTTTGTGGAAGGACATGATCACCTACGCCAACCGGTATGGCACATGATGATGATGTATTCTATCTACAGTTTCGTATACAGAGCCATTGTAAAAAAATATCTTTTGCAGTTTCACAATGTCATGTACATGTACATAATGGACTAACGTAATGTAAACGCAGGCCATTGTCATCAACCTCCCCTGATTTGTTAAAGACACCAACGACGTTCTGAACATCTTTGCCTCCACCACCCTTTCCCCTGACCGTAACAACAGGCTCTTTGTCATGGATGTCTGCTCCCTGTACATCTCTATTCCCCACACCGACGGCCTTCGAGCTCTCAACGTTCTCCTTGATAAGAGAAGCCAACCTTCTATCGCTACTGACGTCCTCCTCCGTCTAGCGGAACTAGTTCTTAACGTCAACTCTTTAGAGTTCGATGGCAATTTCTTCACCCAGATCGGTGGTGTAGCGATGGGAACCAAAATAGGCTCTAACTACGCTTGTCTTTTCATGGGCTACCTGGAGCACTAGATCCACACTTACCAAGGTCCTCTTCCCCTTATGTACCGTAGGTACATTGGCGACTGCATCGATCTGACTGACCTTTCCGAAGAGGAAATCTCCCCGTTCACCGAGCATGATTGACACATTCACTCCTCGATCCGCATCACTTCCTAAATTTCCACCTCCTCTGTCACCTTCCTAGATATTAGTTTTCCTAGGTATCTCTGGTCTTCTTACTTCAGTATTCTATAAACATACCGACTCTCATAGCTTCCCCCGCTACGACTCTCATAGCTTCCCCCGCTACGACTCTCATAGCTTCCCCCGCTACGACTCTCATAGCTTCCCCCGCTACGACTCTCATAGCTTCCCCCGCTACGACTCTCATAGCTTCCCCCGCTACGACTCTCATAGCTTCCCCCGCTACGACTCTCATAGCTTCCCCCGCTACGACTCTCATAGCTTCCCCCGCTACGACTCTCATAGCTTCCCCCGCTACGACTCTCATAGCTTCCCCCGCTACGACTCTCATAGCTTCCCCCGCTACGACTCTCATAGCTTCCCCCGCTACGACTCTCATAGCTTCCCCCGCTACGACTCTCATAGCTTCCCCCGCTACGACTCTCATAGCTTCCCCCGCTACGACTCTCATAGCTTCCCCCGCTACGACTCTCATAGCTTCCCCCGCTACGACTCTCATAGCTTCCCCCGCTACGACTCTCATAGCTTCCCCCGCTACGACTCTCATAGCTTCCCCCGCTACGACTCTCATAGCTTCCCCCGCTACGACTCTCATAGCTTCCCCCGCTACGACTCTCATAGCTTCCCCGCTACGACTCTCCCCACCTGATATCTTGCAAGAAGAACTATCGTCCCTGTTCACAATTATCGAGCTACGTCACTATTTCCATAATGGTGAAGATTTCCTACATCAAGCCCACCTGATTCTAGATTTCTTTCACCGAGGCCTCTATCCCTAATAAACTCTTCCACCTGTTCTCCGCCGAGTTCTCCGCATCTCCCGCTTGGCTGCACTTACCCCCTCTACCCGTCCCAACTCTGACGGAGTAGTGTTTGCTCTCACCCATCGACATAAACACTACGCGGTGATCAGAATCATTCATCGCTACCTCCCCATTCTCCGCTCCGACTCCATTGGGAGTATTTGTGAAATTCAGAATGTTTATAGCGGTCCATTGCCCTCCCGCACTCAACATCAGCCTAACTGGCAGATATGTCAGCACGTCCATTAACTCTTACACTCGCGTGCCTTGGTACAAAGATAAAGTAGACACTTTTTAGAATAGACCTCATCAGAGACTCTAACCACTGCTGTCGAGTACAGCCAGTCACGATCTTTTTGAGCATATTCTTTGAATCACTGAGGAAACACGCAAGTGTATAAGGCTGTGTCTTATGTCAAGCTAATGCTTTTGTAACCACGATAATTTCCGTGGTCAAACTAATTGTAGTCAATGCAAAAGCACCACTGTCTTCCTTCACAGTTCTGCCACCAACATGAGCCGTGAAAGTCCACGAAATCCGTACGTGCCGAATAACAGACAAATCTGTGTAAATAACTGCGTCCCTATCATAAAAGTTCTCGAAAATCAAAGATGAACTTCTGCCTCAACGACCATCGGGGTTTTTGTGTGTCTACATTCTCCATCTAGTGTGATGACAACGAGAAAGGACGTACTGCATTCTGACGGACTCGTACCCATTCTTCACTGGGATCTATGTCCTCCATGAACTCTAAAGCTTCAATGATATAACCGTAAGTTACACTAAATTTTGATTCTACGACGGTTGCAGTCTCAAGTAACCACTGCAGCTTGCCTCACTGTTCCCGTAAGTCTATACCTGTCTGGTGTCTTCTTAACCGCAGAGACCGTACGCATAATGTTTAATATTGATATTGGTGTTGACGTAATGCCACGAGTTGATGCGAGTGGGAGCTCGTTGATAAATAAAGCGTGACAGGCCGTAATGGCTTCCTTGACATTCCCGGCATTTACTGGAGAAGTTTTAGTTCGTCTAGTCCCAGGCAAGGACAGGAACATTGTGTTACTTCTCCTGCCTACTACAGGTATTGCAATACAAGTCTACTGTATCAGTAAGAGCCACAACTAAAGGGAACACGGCGATCTTAGCTTCTGTTAGCCAACCTGTTTTGCGACGTCAAAAGACACAAAGGGCTGGGAAGTACAATAATGAAAGGCATGGTTCTTGGGCGGCCCGTTAGGGGCAGTCCAAGAAGAAAGTCAAGACATTAGAGTGACTTTGAAAATGACAACAGAAGAAATGGCTGGAGACAGTGATTCTTTCAGACTAGCTGTGGTGAATGTAACGTTCTATGTGAGATCTGGCTAAAGACAGATTCGTCAGACAGGCTGTGGTAAATGCAACGTTCTATGTGATATCTGGCTAAAGACAGAGATTCGTCAGACGGGCTGTGGTAAATGCAACGTTGTGTAAAGGACATGATGGTGTTTCCAGGTAAGACCGTCTATGAGGCTGATGCTAGGTCTTGTGTCAGCTGAGGAGCCGCCAACCCCTGCTATTGTGACCAAACATTGCAGGTTCTTGAGCTCACCCATATTATGTAGTAGGTATCAAAGATGTATAGTTGTTCTACTGGTAAAACTGCACAAATAAAACTTCTATTAATATCGATATGGAGCAAAAGTGGCGCATTTGTTGGTGATCTGATCTGTTGAGGAAAGGAAATAGGAGAAAGGAAACAGAAGAGAAATAGAAGTAAGGAGATAGAAGAAAATAAATAGAAGAAAGGAAATAGAAGTAAGGAAATAGGAGAAAGGAAATAAAAGTAAGGAAATAGAAGAAAGGAAATAGAAATAAGGAAATAGAAGAAATGAAATAGAAGTAAGGAAATGGAAGAAAGGAAATAAAAGTAAGGAAATAGAAGAAAGGAAATAGAAATAAGGAAATAGAAGAAAGGAAATAGAAGTAAGGAAATAGAAATAAGGAAATATAAGAAAGGAAATAGAGTTCTAATCTCTATTGATCGATCCGCCAAGTCTTGAATAGATACAGATGTTTACGGAAAGGGAAGACGGCAGTGGCATAATACAAACCACATGCTCAAAAATGTAAAGGTAAATGTACGTGAATTGGCGTCTTAACGTGTGATCAATACCTTCTACCGCTGTACCGCTAACTGGCAGTTGACAATAAACTTTCGACTGGTGTACGCGAACTCCTTAACAACGTTCCTTTATCTTCCAAGAGCATGAACTCTTGTCTCTATTTACCATTTTGGGTATGTAAACCACGTCATCTTTGCTCGTTTTGAGTACTACTCGTAGCAATCAAACCCGGGCAGCCGAGCCAACGACGAGTGCTTTTAGCAAATAAACTAACGTGATTATACCGCGGCACCTACCCAACATTTTACCCACAGTAAAAAATACAAAGCATTAACATCATGTTACCTGTAAGCTACGGGGCTCAACATGGCTCTTTCTTTATAGAAAAAAACAGCCACTCAGCTATAATGTAACACGATGCCATATATGATTAGTGATTGCAAATGCCGGATAGCAATAATTACTTTCCAAACTCTAAAGAGCAATGTAGACTTGATAGGGAGCAATAATTACTTTCCAAACTCTAAAGAGCAATGTAAACTTGATAGGGAGCAATAATTACTTTCCAAACTCTAAAGAGCAATGTAGACTTGATAGGGAGCAATAATTACTTTCCAAACTCTAAGAGCAATGTAGACTTGATAGGGAGCAATAATTACTTTCCAAACTCTAAAGAGCAATGTAGACTTGATAGGGAGAAATAATTACTTTCCAAACTCTAAAGAGCAATGTAGATTTGATAGGGAACAATAATTACGCAAGGAGCATTGGTGGCTGAGTAGTTAGTCAGCTCACTTCCTAATCAGAAGGGATCGGTTTATATTAACATAATTAGCAGAATTTATTTTATTTTATTTTTTTGATCGACAAGTCTCAGGGATAAATCCAGCAGCTAAAAAGGGTACCAGAGATTTTTTTTTATAGGAGTATTACAGATGGCCTGGCGTGATACTGACCACATCACCCAAAAATGCACCGTGGGCATGGAAAAATATTGTAACTAACACCATATTCCTCATACACCTAGCAAAACATGGAGGGAACCTTTACTTTTAATAATTATTCAACAAGCTATTTCTCTGTCACGATTTCTGGCTTCTATAAGGGGCAATAATTGACTCTTAAAAAAATATGAAAGACAAAAAAGTGAACTTTCAAAGAATCGTGTCGGGAACACATAGCTTCTACAGCTGCCGAGCTTTATCGGGAGTCAGAACGCGGCCTCGCAGTAAAGCTGCCACAATAGACATCCCCCTGCATGTTGATCAATGATGTGCAGACAAGAAATTACCTGGTGACACGATACAGATCAATTGCAGTCAAATGCATTCACAGTCAACCGTTTTTGTGGCTAATTTCATTTTCTGAACGATAAATATAAGCATATATTCTTCTTGTACATTATAGTGTGGAGCCTTCAAAAGTACATGAGACACACGACCCTACAGGATAGGTTAGATGTAGACTTGGACCTTGTTAACAAATTAAAGAAGAGAGGAGTGAATTAATTAAAATATATGTTTTTAATTTACTAAAAGAGTATCTCAATGATGAATCGTTATATTGAGCTTCACATTACACTCTGATGAGAAAAAAAACTCAATGGCGCAAGAACTTAGGCTCTTTAGCTTATAGACACTGCTTTGATGGGAGTAGGGGTGAGGAAGGTATGGCGGCCTAGGTCATCATTCCCAGGCGTCAGCTCCTGCTGCATTTGAACCTGAAAGTTTGCGATACATTACGAAAATGACGAGACTCGGGTATACACAACAAGTTGCCCATATGATAGAAGAGACTCAGGTATACACAACAAGTTGCCCATATGATAGAAGGGACTGAGGTATACACAACAAGTTGCCCATATGATAGAAGAGACTCAGATATACACAACAAGTTGCACATATGATAGAAGAGACTCAGGTATACACAACAAGTTGCGCATATGATAGAAGAGACTCAGGTATACACAACAAGTTGCCCATATGATAGAAGAGACTCAGGTATACGAGCGTACACAACAAGTTGCCCATATGATAGAAGAGACTCAGGTATACACAACAAGTTGCCCATATGATAGAAGAGACTCAGGTATACACAACAAGTTGCCCATATGATAGAAGAGACTGAGATATACACAACAAGTTGCACATATGATAGAAGAGACTCAGGTATACACAACAAGTTGTGATTATGATAGAAGAGACTCAGGTATACACAACAAGTTGCCCATATGATAGAAGAGACTCAGGTATACACAACAAGTTGCCCATATGATAGAAGAGACTCAGGTATACACAACAAGTTGCCCATATGATAGAAGAGACTCAGGTATGCACAACAAATTGCCCATATGATAGAAGAGACTCAGGTATACACAACAAGTTGCCCATATGATAGAAGAGACTCAGGTATACACAACAAGTTGCCCATATGATAGAAGAAACTCAGGTATACACAACAAGTTGCCCATATGATAGAAGAGACTCAGATATACACAACAAGTTGCACATATGATAGAAGAGACTCAGGTATACACAACAAGTTGCGCATATGATAGAAGAGACTCAGGTATACACAACAAGTTGCCCATATGATAGAAGAGACTCAGGTATACGAGCGTACACAACAAGTTGCCCATATGATAGAAGAGACTCAGGTATACACAACAAGTTGCCCATATGATAGAAGAGACTCAGGTATACACAACAAGTTCCCCATATGATAGTGGAGACTGAGATATACACAACAAGTTGCACATATGATAGAAAAGACTCAGGTATACACAACAAGTTGTGATTATGATAGAAGAGACTCAGGTATACACAACAAGTTGCACATATGATAGAAGAGACTCAGGTATACACAACAAGTTGCGCATATGATAGAAGAGACTCAGGTATACACAACAAGTTGCCCATATGATAGAAGAAACTCAGGTATACACAACAAGTTGCCCATATGATAGAAGAGACTCAGGTATGCACAACAAATTGCCCATATGATAGAAGAGACTCAGGTATACACAACAAGTTGCCCATATGATAGAAGAGACTCAGGTATGCACAACAAATTGCCCATATGATAGAAGAGACTCAGGTATACACAACAAGTTGCTCATATGATAGAAGAGACTGAGGTATACACAACAAGTTGCCCATATGATAGAAGAGACTCAGGTATACACAACAAGTTGCCCATATGATAGAAGAGACTCAGGTATACACAACAATTTGCCCATATGATAGAAGAGACTCAGGTATACACAACAAATTGCCCATATGATAGAAGAGACTTAGATATACACAACAAGTTGCCCATATGATAGAAGAGACTCAGGTACACACAACAAGTTGCCCATATGATAGAAAAGACTCAGATACACACAACAAGTTGCCCATATGATAGAAGAGACTTAGATATACACAACAAGTTGCCCATATGATAGAAGAGACTCAGGTATACACAACAAGTTGCCCATATGATAGAAGAGACTCAGATATACGAGCGTACACAACAAGTTGCCCATATGATAGAAGAGACTCAGGTATACACAACAAGTTGCCCATATGATAGAAGAGACTCAGGTATACACAACAAGTTGCCCATATGATAGAAGTGAGTCAGGTATACACAAGTAGCCCATATGATAGAAGAGAGTCAGGTATACACAAGTTGCCCATATGATAGAAGAGACTCAGGTATACACAAGTTGCCCATATGATAGAAGAGAGTCAGGTATACACAAGTTGCCCATATGATAGAAGATAGTCAGGTATACACAAGTTGCCCATATGATAGAAGATAGTCAGGTATACACAAGTTGCCCATATGATAGAAGAGAGTCAGGTATACACAAGTTGCCCATATGATAGAAGAGAGTCAGGTATACACAAGTTGCCCATATGATAGAAGAGAGTCAGGTATACACAAGTTGCCCATATGATAGAAGAGAGTCAGGTATACACAAGTTGCCCATATGATAGAAGAGAGTCAGGTATACACAAGTTGCCCATATGATAGAAGAGAGTCAGGTATACACAAGTTGCCCATATGATAGAAGAGAGTCAGGTATACACAAGTTGCCCATATGATAGAAGATAGTCAGGTATACACAAGTTGCCCATATGATAGAAGATAGTCAGGTATACACAAGTTGCCCATATGATAGAAGAGAGTCAGGTATACACAAGTTGCCCATATGATAGAAGAGAGTCAGGTATACACAAGTTGCCCATATGATAGAAGAGAGTCAGGTATACACAAGTTGCCCATATGATAGAAGAGAGTCAGGTATACACAAGTTGCCCATATGATAGAAGAGAGTCAGGTATACACAAGTTGCCCATATGATAGAAGAGAGTCAGGTATACACAAGTTGCCCATATGATAGAAGATAGTCAGGTATACACAAGTTGCCCATATGATAGAAGAGAGTCAGGTATACACAAGTTGCCCATATGATAGAAGAGAGTCAGGTATACACAATTCTTCTGATTGAATTTACTGCCCATACCCAATCGCAAAATAATTCAGTCTGACATTGTTTGTTGGATTAAAAGATTACCACAAGATACAAAATTGTAGAGAAATGAAGCAATGAGCATTACTATAGTAAGCCACAGCATTTAGATATATAGTGCTCTTTCTTACCCTGCCTAACTCAGTGTTACTGTTTGGTACTATTTCTTTCACTATCGTGTTACTACAACTATTGTTTGGTACTATTTCTTTCACTATCGTGTTACTACAACTATTGTTTGGTACTATTTCTTTCACTATCGTGTTACTACAACTATTGTTTGGTACTATTTCTTTCACTATCTTGTTACTACAACTATTGTTTGGTACTATTTCTTTCACTATCTTGTTACTACAACTATTGTTTGGTACTATTTCTTTCACTATCTTGTTACTACAACTATTGTTTGGTACTATTTCTTTCACTATCTTGTTACTACTACTATTGTTTGGTACTATCTTTTTTCAACTGTTAACAAGAACTGCGATTGGAACCTTTTGCGTTTTGTTATCGTCACCATGTATAGTTTATAAGTCCAACGAATGCTGCTGGGTAATATGATTAATATCATTCAATAGAGCTAATTTCCAATATTAGAAGAAACAATCCTCATTATTTGACAATGTAATGAGAAGAGATCACCTGGAATATATTGTAACAACTCGGAAAATTGAGGGACGAAGATATAGTGGGAAGCAAAGAGAAAAAATACCAGACAGCGTAAGTGAATGGCTTGGCGGAAGGTCAACAACAGAAATTATAAATAACTGTCGTGATCGAAAGTTCTGGAGAGACATGATCACCTACGCCAGCAGGCTTGGTACTTGATGACGATGATGACGATCATTCAATATTCTCTTCTTGCGATAAGAATTTTCATTCTCATCATATGAATGTACCGTTTGGAGTAGGCGATCATGTCCTTCCACAATGCTCTGTCCTCAGTGTACCATACATCAGGAGACAAACAGTAATAAATGAATATTGTTATAGAGGGAAACTTCAGAGGTGAGCAGCGAAAAAACTTCAAGGGAAAAGGTATATTTTCAACACCAGGAAAATATTCACAGATAATCAACAACAGAAAAAAAACAGACACAAATAACAAAGAACAATAGATGATTATCAACAACAGAGCAAAAACAAATAACAATAGATGGGTAAAAGATGATCCTAGAACATTTATTCTTCTTTGGTTTTTTTTTTCTGTTATTGATTATTTCTGATTTTTTTTCCGAGTGTTGTAAACATACCCCTTCCCCTGAAGTTATTGGCTATATCATATATCATTGTTTATCATGCCATGACAATAACCTATCTCAATCAATTCTGTTCAAAACTGGATGCCACAACTCACCATCAATTTAAAAAAAAAAACTATTTGGCATAATTTCGTCTTTTTTGGCATGCAGTCTTAGTTTTTCCTGGACCTTAAAAATTTATAAACAATTTAAAATTGTTAAGTCCAAATGCAAAGTGAAATTTCCAAATATGAGTATTTTTGTTTATATAAATTATGTACACAAACAAAGAAACATAAGATTTTACAGTACTACACAGCATACTTTATCATGTCACAGTGGTTAGCTCTTCTTTATATCCTGGTTAGTCCCAGTTATCCCACGCGCTTTGAGACTATGTTGCCGTGTTTGTGTGCGTGCGTGTGTGTGTGTGTTTTCTTTTTTCACTTAGCATTTGAAAGAGTGCCATTTATTTAACGGGTGAGGGAGTTGACTGTAAAACCTTTAATTTCCTGTTCCAGGTCTCGTGTGTATTTTTTTAAAAATAGAAACTATATAAGTAAAATCCTACACTAGACCATTATATTAATTATATATATATATATATTCTATTTCGGTCAGGAAAAGTACAGACTGCAAACAAAATGTCACAGTAATCCTAATAATAGTTTTTTAAGGAAATTGAATTTGAGTTTGGAGAAATGACTTTCTGAACAGCCTATAGTATCTTTTTGTCGTCCACAAGGACTCCTGGTATTTTGGCACTTGTAACCAAATATTCCAACTTTCCTCTTATAATGATGTGTCCGAAAAAAGGCGATGATTTCTTTCTGATGTTTTTAGGGAGCTCTCTTTTTGTGTTGTCCCCTCTCAGAATTTCTTCTTTGGTCTTTTCAGTCTAGTTAGACCAAATCTGTTATTGACGTTCGCCCTGTAGCTACCCGGGCCCTGACCACGGTGAGGAGAGAAAAGAATAGATCACTACCACGTGTCGAGGCGACTAAGAACCCTAGGAATCGACGTCTTTGTTGTCGAGAAGTACGTGCACGAAGCAATCTTGTTAACAGAATTTACCGGCGCGTTTTGGGACATTCTGTGATACGTTGTGGAGCAGGTATGGACAATTCTTGACTGTAATTAAACTGATTCCGTGGATAGAATAGACTAGAATAAAATGTTTTTTTTTAAATCATGCTTCCATCATGTCATTAAATACCAGAGTCAATGTTCATGCTTACTAAATTTCCTCAAATTTGTCATATTTTCTCCTTCCACAATTTATCAGCCTATTTTATTTCACGATTTATTGTTATTTCATTAATCATGACAGCACTCAGAGTAAATTGATATTTGCTTAGTTTTAAGCAACGTTTACACTGATGGCTCCAGCAGCTCACTGGTTGTGCACAAAGTTAACCCGTCCTTGTAAAATATCATTCCTACTTGTCCAACTTTTTATTCCAAATTTTTCATCTCAATTAATTAATCAAAGTACTTTTGACCCCTCGTTGAAGCATAGACAATGAATAAGGTCTCTTCGTTCATTTTAATTCTTGTACATTTTCTATACTTCTTTAACCTAGGCCTATGGTCTTAAGGGTCTCCATAACTTCTCCTTGTATTTCTGGTCATTCCTGACTTTCTCTTTCCCTGTGAATTTCATGACAGGGCTTGTCTTACTATGATGGCATCAACTTTTCTTGGTGCATCCAATCCACCTCCATTTTCTATTCATAATCTATTGCTCGATTTGTTCTTGTTTTGTTCTTTCCATGAATCTTCATTTCCTATCTTGTTGAGATTGCATTACTGTTGATGTTCGTGTTAATTTCTAACCTGCAGTCTTCAATGGTCTTTTCTATGCTGCCAGCGTTCGCGTTCATGATCCCAGGCCAAACTTAGACTAGTCTATCAGATCTTCGTTGCCACGATCAATGCCAGTCAGGTTATACAAATTCTATACTACAGCATCCTTTCATGCCAAGTATGTCAGTTCTGGGTCTTTCGAAGAGATAACTGAAAATATGTCACAATAGCAACGCCTACTATGGGCAACAATAAATCCCAAATCTCTATTCTTATACTAAAGATTGTTGAAGAGTAAGTTGTATTCTGTTCAGCAATGACTTTGTCTCGAAATATCTATCTATCTATTGTCCTTTCGAGCCGATGACGGCACATAGGGTAGTTACAATCTCAAAAACAGAAACTTGCGTGCCAAAATGGCACATATTGCAGAGATCACTGCTCTAAATACAGCTAACAACATATTTTTTTTTTAATACGATCTGGACTTCTTTCACCGCATCACAAATCCATCATTGTACAAATTTCATTTGGATTCTTAGTTAATTAGCCTTAATTCTTAGTTCTTAGTTTTTAGTTCTTAATTCTTAATGTATACTTAAATTAGAATGTTGGAGCCGCGATAGCTCAGTGGTTAGTGAACTGGACTACAAAGGACAAGAGTTAGAGTTTTATCCCAACCGACAGATTCCGGGTTCACCCAGCCTTTAATGGATACCGGATTTTTTCCCGGGAAAGTAAAGCGGCACGGGCGTAATACCGACCACATTACCCCAAAAATCATATGCCGAAGGTCTGTAAAATTTATGGTCACTAACACCATATTCCCTATACGCCACTTGGCGTGACGGGGGCTCTTTACTTTTAATTATTTTTACTGTTGATAGAATATTGTGGAAGGGCATATCGCCTACGCCAACCGGTATGGCACATGATGATGATGATACTATTTCAATTATTTTGCCTATTTTATTTTTACTGTAATTTCAATTGCTCCTCTGATACTAATTTCATGTAATGTTTCTTAATTTAATTTCTTGATTTTCTAACGTAAGTGAAACAATCTTCTCATAAACCACATCATGTGATCTTTCTATCTATCTATTGGCCTTTCGAGCCGTAGCCGGCCCATAGAGCGTAGACCAAGCTACTCCTTCTCTTATCTGAATTTTTGTTCTAGCAGTTTTCAATTTTTTTAAGATATTTTATCAAATCTCGCCAGTTGTCTCTGTTATGTGATCTTTACGGATTGTCTATCAATGATTCTACCCTATGAAGGTATATCACATGTAAATAAACGCATGGATAATCTTCACTGAATGGTTGTTTAGTACTAATTCCATGCTCTCAAACTTTGCCTCAACCTAAACTCTGACAGTGTAGTTATACAATATATATATATATGTGATTTTGGAATGGCACATACTCTTTGACTTTTTATCTGAACTTTTCTTTCTAACGATAAATTTATAACGCATTGTCCCCCTTTCCTTTTACCGTGTTTTGCTATTGTAAATAATGTAGCAACGGCTTGTTTTAGCATGAACGTTAATTTGTTTTGTTCTTTCTTCTAAGTTTTATATATTATACAATACAGTTATGTGGCATTCTCAGTGCTTATATTCACTTTTCTGCCATATGGCTGGGGTTATTTTACAAAATGTATCATGAGGGCTTTTAATAAAATGGTTTGTGAGACGAATTATGGATTGAAAGTTTCGTAAACGGAAAATGGATGAAATATAAATCTTTGAATGTATTGAAAATTTTAAATAGAGGGGATGTGGGAAGATGTGATTTAAAGAGGCTATGAATAGAAACGTTTGTGAATATAGGAGGTTGTGAATAGTGGGAGTTGTAAATTGAAGAAGTTGTGAATTGTGAATGTTGTGAATAGTGGAAGTTGTAAATTGAAGAAGTTGTGAATATAGGAGGTTGTGAATAGTGGAAGTTGTAAATTGAAGAAATTGTGAATATAGGAGGTTGTGAATAGTGGAAGTTGTAAATTGAAGAAGTTGTGAATTTGTGAAGGTTGTGAATAGAGGAGTTTGTAAATATATAATTTTGTATAAATGTGGAAATTGTCAATTGAAGAGATGTTGCTTAGAAGAGGCTGTACTTAGAAAATAGATGTTGTGAAAAGAAAAGGATGTGATTGGAAGAGTTTGTGAACAGCTCAGGTTGTGAATAGTTGAGATTGCGAATAGGTGAGGTTGTGAATAGTTGATGTTGCGAAAAGTGGATGTTGTGAAAAGTGGAGGTTGTGAATAGGGAAAGTTGTGAATAGTTGATGTTGTGAATAGTTGATGTCGTGAATAGTTGATGTTGTGAATAGTGGAGGTTGTGAATAGTTGAGGTTATGAATAATTGAGGTTGTGAATAGTTGAAGTTATTGATAGTTGAGGTTGTGAATAGTTGATATTGTAAATAGTTGAGGTTGTGAATAGTTGATGCTGTGAATAGTTGATGTTGTGAATAGTTGATGTTGTGAATAGTTGAGGTTGTGAATAGTTGATGTTGTGAATAGTGGAGGTTGTGAATAGTTGAGGTTATGAATAGTTGAGGTTGTGAATAGTTGATGTTGTGAATAGTTGAGGTTGTGAATAGCTGAGGTTGTGAATAGTTGAGGTTGTGAATAGCTGAGGTTATGAATAGTTGAGGTTGTGAATAGCTGAGGTTATGAATAGTTGAGGTTGTGAATAGTTGATGTTGTGAATAGTTGATGTTGTGAATAGTTGATGTTGTGAATAATTGATGTTGAGAATAGTTGAGGTTGTGAATTGTGGAGGTTGTGAATAGTGGAGGTTGTGAATAGTGGAGGTTGTGAATAGTGGAGGTTGTGAATAGTGGAGGTCGTGAATAGCGGAGGTTGTGAATAGCGGAGGTTGTGAATAGCGGAGGTTGTGAATAGCGGAGGTTGTGAATAGTGGAGGTTGTGATTAGTGGAGGTTGTGAATAGTGGAGGTTGTGAATAGTGGAGGTTGTGAATAGCGGAGATTGTGAATAGTGGAGGTTGTGAATAGTTGAGGTCGTGAATAGTTAAGGTTGTGAATAGTGGGGGTCGTGAATAATGGAGGTTGTGAATTGTGGAGGTTGTGAACAGTGGAAATAACAAGATATCAATATGAGATGTTTAAAGTAAGTTGGGAAAATGACAGGAAAGTTTACTGTCTTTATCGATGGCTCATATATAACCTCATTAATTTTGTTGGTAAGTTGGCAGTCTGTTTCAGACCTCTTTCATCAAAATAGTGCCTTCTACTTTTGAGAAG
Source organism: Megaustenia siamemsis (assembly GCA_032433765.1). Classification (NCBI taxonomy): domain Eukaryota; kingdom Metazoa; phylum Mollusca; class Gastropoda; order Stylommatophora; family Ariophantidae; genus Megaustenia; species Megaustenia siamemsis. Next base: position 53,185,222 of record JAVIAB010000124.1, read on the forward strand.
TCTGAACTTGGTATTGCGAATTTTGTTCATCTCGCTTCGGCAGTAATGGCAGGCGTGTCTTTACCACATGAGAGGCTTCAATACTTCGTTTGCTGCGAACCTGAAAAGAAAGAAAGAAAGATAGAAAGAAAGGAAGGAAGGAAGGAAGGAAGGAAGGAAGGAAGGGATGGAGGTAGGGAGGGAGGGAGGGAGGGAGGGAGGAGGGAGGAAGGAAGGAAGGAAGGAAGGAAGGAAGGAAGGAAGGAAGGAAGGAAGGAAGAGGGAGGGAGGGAGGGAGGGAGGGAGGGAGGGAGGGAGGGAGGGAGGGAGGGAGGGAGGGAGGTAGAGAAAGAAAGGAAGGGAGAAAGAAAGATTATGAATCATTATTTTTGAGTACTCTCATAACTTCGCACGGCATGATTCTGCTTTCTCCTCACAAGTTATTGATAAATAATCCCGTGTTAGATAATATGAGCTAATTTAAGGACGAACATAACAGGAGTGTTACGCTCAGTCAACCTTTTGATATCGCTAGAACAATGGGAATAATTAATATGGATTGGTCGTGTCGCTAGCAGCTTTAATTTCAATGGCAACACCTTGACATAAATCATGTCGGTTTTAAACGCCAGTTTAGTTTATTTTCTATCCATAGTTATTTCTATTTATGGACAAAGCGAAGATTAAAATAAATAATTTCTACTATTTAAAACTAGGAAACTGAAATAGACCAATAGACTTTTACTATAAACAGATATTTATATCCGTGTTTATCTTAAATATAATTCCAGAAATAAAACACTTTATTATTAAATGGCACTACCATTAATACTTTAGTCCGAATGAGTAATAATATCAGATTATGTGTAGTCTACAAAAAGTAGTCCCTTCTTCTAAAAAACTGTTTTCTGGAGTTACAATTTTTTTGTTTGCTCGAGTAGATCAACATGATATTACTGCTGACTAATGATTTTTGTACATACAAGATCTGCGTCACTACTTTCAGTTACAAAAGCAGGAAGATCGATTTCTTAGATTCTTTATATTTCTAGAACTTATAAACCGTTCCAAGGTATGCTCAAAATATATCCTTATTTTGAACATGCCATTAAATATAAACGTTCGAGCTGTTTATTTCTTACAGGAGTACTTTTATGTTCCAGTTATCCTCGTACGTTCTGACCGAATTCTATCGACACTAAATAACACCGTAGATATCATGTTGGTTGCCAATTTTACTTCCCTAATTTTAACTCCCCACCTCCTTCCTCCCGTGTTATTTTGTTCCCTATCTTTTTTTGTCCTCTCAAGGTGTATGTTAGTTGTTATTTGTCGTTGTTGTCTTTGATCCCGGTGATTCCCAAAGTGTGCGCCAGGGGCTTCCCACGAGCGCCACCAAACTGTTGACAAAGGAGCTGCACCGAGGATGTGATTAGAGGCTATAAAACAATATCCATACAGGCTTAATAGTTGCTAGTACATAAATGAATTACAGGACAACGTTAATTATGTCGTTATTTATCATCATGTATACCATATCATTTCGGGCACATCATGAGAAGAGGAAAGTTGGAATACTTGGTTACAACTGGCAAAATAAAAGGAAAGAGAGATAGCGGACGACAAAGAGAGAAAATACTGGATAGCTTGGTGTCATGACATGGATAACAGTCAACAACAGAACTGATACGATGCACTGTAGATAGAAGATTATGGAGGGACATGATTGCCTACGCCAACCGGTATGGTACATCATGATAATGATGATATATCAGGAAGGCCTGTGAATTAATATTAGTAGTAGCCTCCATTAGTCACAGTTGACTATGGATTAATTTTATCTTATTTTTAACATAATTTTTATAGAATAATTATATGTTATTTAAATTAATATTAATGAATATAAAATGAATACACACGCAAACTTCTTCACAATCAGCGTTGTGCTTTTTATTTGTTATATTTTTCGCGCCAAATCAATGTCCATGACTTCAGCAGAAGATTCAGTAAGAAACAAATCTTGGCACACTCTTCTTCGTTTCATATAAATAAAGCATACAAGAATGAGAGTTTTCCAGACTTATGTAATCGTAACAGTCATGAGGTACATGATTGCAGGAAATGATATAGATATCGATTGCGCTAACCGGACACCCTAAATTGTTTCCTTGTGTAAATATTTATTTTTTCCTTATTTCTATTTGTTGACCAGGCTGCCTACATTTATTATCATGTTCTTCTTTGGTAATGGGAATAGTTCTAGCTCCATATCTCTAAAAAAAATTGTAATTCAAATTAAGCATTTCTTTAAAACTTTCAATAACAATTCAGAAAGGTGAATTTCTTCAACTTGGAAAGCATGCCACATAAGATAACCACAATGCTAAATTGTTGAAAAAAATTAGAAGTAATTTTAAATTAATTTAAAATAGTGATTATAAAAACAAGAAGTGCCCATCACTGGTCCGCCTACGAAACGAAGATAAATTATTAAAAATATAATACACAGAACTATTGGGAGGCGCGATAGCTCAGTGGTTATTAAACTGGACTACAAGGGACAAGAGGTAGGGTTCGACCAAGCCACGGCTCCCGGTTCACCCAGTCTTAAATAGGTAACGGGTTTTTTTTCTGGGAAAGTAGAGCGTCACGGCGTAATACCGACCATATTACCGTAAAAATCATGTGCCGAAGATCTGTAAAAATTACTGGCACAAACACCATATTCCATTCCCAATTTGCCATTTCCTATACGCAACATAGCGTGGCGGGGCTCTTTACTTTTACATACAACTATTCAGTATTGTATTGAGTTATTACCTACTTAAATTACCTTCTTAAATTGCCTTGAATAATCATGACACATCACAACCTTAAAACATCAGAAAGAAGCAATCAACATTTTTCGGGCACATCATGAGAAGAGGAAAGTTGGAATACTTGGTTACAAGTGGCAAAATAAAAGGAAAGAGAGATCGCGGACGACAAAGAGAGAAAATACTGGATAGCTTGGTGTCATGGCATGGAAAACAGTCAACAACAGAACTGATACGATGCACTGTAGATAGAAGATTGCGGAGGGACATGATCGCCTACGCCAACCGGCAGGGGATATACATAACATGATGATGATGATGATGATTGAGTTATTTGCGGGTCATCATCACTACACTCCGAATATGTCCAGTCTTGCAGTGTCAAGTAAGTCAGTTCAAGTCTCAAATTCTGCAGCAAAACGGTGCTCAAGGAGTACAGCCTGACAAAACAAAAGCTGGTAGACAAAAATAAAAACAGGATATAAACACCTGGTAATACATCTAAACATAATAAGATCACTTTTCTACTAGGGGAAACAACTCTGCGATTGTGATAGCATCATCGACACACCACGGGAGAAGTATTGGAAACAAGGCGTTAGTGCCCATATTTTTTTGGGATCAAAGCCAGGAAATGTATATAAAACCATGAAAATGCGAACCTACGGTAAGGCAAATTGTCAGGAGAAATTACAGGAGAAATTACAGGAGAAATTGTCAGGATAAATTTGTCAGGAGAAATTGTTAGGAGAAATTACAGGAGAAATTGTCAGGAGAAATTACAGGAGAAATTGTCAGGAGAAATTGTCAGGAGAAATTACAGGAGAAATTACAGGAGAAATTGTCAGGAGAAATTGTCAGGAGAAATTACAGGAGAAATTGTTAGGAGAAATTGTCAGGAGAAATTACAGGAGAAATTACAGGAGAAATTGTCAGGAGAAATTGTCAGGAGAAATTGTCAGGAGAAATTGTTAGGAGAAATTGTTAGGAGAAATAGTCAGGAGAAATTGTCAGGAGAAATTGTTAGGAGAAATTGTCAGGAGAAATTACAGGAGAAATTACAGGAGAAATTGTCAGGATAAATTGTTAGGAGAAATTGTTAGGAGAAATTGTCAGGATAAATTGTCAGGATAAATTGTCAGGAGAAATTGTTAGGAGAAATTGTCAGGATAAATTGTCAGGATAAATTGTCAGGAGAAATTACAGGAGAAATTGTTAGGAGAAACTGTCAGGAGAAATTACAGGAGAAATTACAGGAGAAATTACAGGAGAAATTGTCAGGATAAATTGTCAGGAGAAATTGTTAGGAGAAATTACAGGAGAAATTACAGGAGAAATTGTCAGGATAAATTGTCAGGAGAAATTACAGGAGAAATTGTCAGGATAAATTGTCAGGAGAAATTGTTAGGAGAAATTACAGGAGAAATTGTCAGGATAAATTGTCAGGAGATATTGTTAGGAGAAATTACAGGAGAAATTGTCAGGATAAATTGTCAGGAGAAATTGTTAGGAGAAATTGTTAGGAGAAATTACAGGAGAAATTGTCAGGATAAATTGTCAGGAGAAATTGTTAGGAGAAATTACAGGAGAAATTGTCAGGATAAATTGTCAGGAGAAATTGTTAGGAGAAATTGTTAGGAGAAATTACAGGAGAAATTGTAAGGATAAATTGTTAGGAGAAATTACAGGAGAAATTGTCAGGATAAATTTGTCAGGAGAAATTGTTAGGAGAAATTGTCAGGAGAAATTGTTAGGAGAAATTACAGGAGAAATTGTCAGGATAAATTGTCAGGAGAAATTGTTAGGAGAAATTACAGGAGAAATTGTCAGGAGAAATTGTTAGGAGAAATTGTTAGGAGAAATTGTTAGGAGAAATTACAGGAGAAATTATCAGGATAAATTGTCAGGAGAAATTGTTAGGAGAAATTACAGGAGAAATTGTCAGGAGAAATTGTCAGGAGAAATTGTCAGGAGAAATTGTTAGGAGAAATTGTCACGAGAAATTGTCAGGAGAAATTGTCAGGAGAAATTAACAGAAATAGAAAAACCGGTATGGTTAAAGCTTTACGTAATAATAAGTGGACGACACAAATTAGAACAACGTTTCGGCTTAAAAGGCCTTCAGTATGAACAAACATACAACACACACACACACACAGAGATCATAATCATCATCATCATCATCATCATCGAGTGCCTTCTCCGTAACGAAGGTTGGCTACCATGGATCGCCATTCTACTATGTTTCTTGCTTTGATGGTGCAGGTTGTCATAGATTGACTTGTCCATCTTTTGATGTTACTCGTCCATGTTAGTCTTGGTCTGCCTTTGCCTCTTTTACCTTGTATTTTCCCTTCCAATATTACTTTTAGTAGGCTGTTGTGTCTTTTAACATGCCCCAAAAATTTCATTTGTCTTGTCTTAATTGTACTTAGTAGTTCTCTTTTTATTTTCAGTTGTTTTAAAAACTTCATCGTTTGTTTTCTTTTCTTTCCATCCAATTCTACCTATTCTTCTATAAATCCACATTTCAAAGGCTTCAATTTTCTGTTCTGTTTTCTTGTCTAATGTCCATGTTTCTGCACCATACAGGAATACTGAGAAGATGTAACATTTTGCCATTCTTAGTTTCAGCCCTGCTGATATTTGTTTTGTTGTTAGTTCACACAGATATATATTTAAAATAAAATAAATAATAAATAATAAAGTATTACAATTGTAACAAAAATAATAATAATAATAATAATTTCGAACTTTTGCCCATATTTTGTGTAGACCACCGACATGAGTTTTGGTTTCATTGGGTCAGTATTAGCGCGTGCCACTGTTCTTACTCGGGTGTCCGGTTAGCGCAATCGATAGGCGGTTGGCTTACCACGGCAACAGCCGTACCCTGGCGAGGACACCTGGGTTTTACTAATTCCCTAAAAATTAGTGGGAGCCGCGATAGCTCAGTGGTTAGTGAACTGGACTACTACGGACAAGGGGTAGGTTCGATCCCAACCGACGGCTCCGGGTTCACCCAGCCTTAAATGGGTACCGGATTTTTTCTGGGAAAGTAAAGCAGCACGGGCGTAATACCGACCACATTACCCCAAAAATCATGTGCTGAAGGTCTGTAAAATATAGGGTCACTAACACCATATTCCCTATACGCCATTTGCGTGACGGGGGGTACTTTACTCTTTTTACTGTTCTTACTCAGAAAAATCCAGTGCCCATTTAAACCTGGGTGAACCCGGAAGTCGTCGATCAGGCTCGAACCAGATCTCTTGTCTTAATTGTCCAGATCACGAACCAGTGAGCCTACGCGGCTCACTCTAGGTTTGAAGAACTATCGTAATTTAGGAAGATTAAATAAGATTAAAAAAAGAAAGGTAAAGTACCCCCGTCACGCCAAGTGGTGTATAGGGAATTATGGTGTTAGTGACCCTATATTTTACAGACATTCAGCACATGATTTTTGGGGTAATGTGGTCGGTATTACGCCCGTGCTGCTTTACTTTCCCAGAAAGAAAACCGGTACCCATTTAAGGCTGGGTGAACCCGGAAGCCGTCGGTTGGGATCGAACCCTATCCGTTGTCCTTTGTAGTCCAGTTCACTAACCACTGAGCTATCACGGCTCCTTAAATAAGATTAAAGATTATATAAATGTCCTAAATATATTGATAGATGCTTAACACAGTACAGCTTTACAAGCTATACGAGCTAATTAATAGTAAACAATAGTAGAAACAACACTAGTAATAGCAGTAGCAGTAGCAACAGCTGCATTAGTAGTAGTGGTAGTTGTTGTAAAAGTAGTGGTAGTATTATTAGTAGCTGTGGTATTAAAAAAATTAATAGCAGTTATTTTTGTAGCAGGATTAGCAGAAATATAATTAGTTGTAGCAGCAGTAGAAATAGCTTTAATGGTAATGGCGGCAATAGTAGTAGAAGAGGAAGATGTAGTGTTATAGTCCGTTCAGATTCGTTTGCCGAGATGTTATGATTTATAATTCAAAAAGTTCTTGATGATTTCACATGATTTTTGGCATACGGTGTTAAAATGTCCATGTCACGAGAACATATGTGTTACTCGATGTCTAGCTATAACGGTTTTCTTAAAGCGGCGAATTCCTTTGATCTTTGCCCATGTAACTATTATTTTGACCCTAATCAAAATGTTTTACAGTAATCTAGTGCAACGATGACCCATAGGCGTGTCCATAAAATTTTACTTGGTGGCAAGTATACAAATTTTAAATTATATATAGAACTTTTGTTCGTAGAGTCAATTTGATATAGTTCCATGCTCTTGGTGTGAGTTTCCCAAATGTTGTCGCTGCCTTTCAAATACGTACATTTAGTTCCTCATCTAAGGAAAGTGTGGCTGTAATAGTGGATCCAAGATAGCTGAACTTCTGTACTGACTCAAGCAGGCTTCCATTCAAAGTAATGGTTGTTGGTTTGCTTATAACATATTTTTGATTGCTTGGGTGGTCTTGAACAATAAACTGTTTAACAAATCAACTAGGAAATTTTGCAAATCAAACTATTTATCTGTAGACTTAATCAGAGTAATGATCATTCAGAATCAGACGAGTCAAATAGGTCGATTACTGCTTTCGGCTGAACAAACAACAAACCATCCTTTTTCCAATATTCCTCTTCTTGTCGTAACACATGATCCTCACATTTTACCCAGTAGTCTTTATTTATATTTGATAGAGCCTGATTTGTAAGTGTCTCAACATCGCATAATTTGAAAGTTTTATTTGTATATGCTACATGTCCTTTAACTTTTGCCCAAACTAGTTCTATAGGATTTAAGTGTGCATGATATGGAGGTAGTCTCAAACATCTATGGCCATGTTCTTGAATTAACTTGTCTATTTTAAATATCTTTGTACGTTGTGTCTGTTTTACAAGGCTAAGCAATTCGGGTTTCAAGTAGCTGTCGTTAACTTGTATGTGTTCTTTTATGAGCCACGTTTTGATTGCATCTTTTGTACTTGATGATGTTGGGATTCTATCTTCTACGTTAACTACGTTATGGTATGAAGCATTGTCCATTATCAGACAAGTAGGTCGATCTAATATTGGAAGGATACTTTTCTCGATCCAGTCTTTAAATATGTGCCCATTCATTTCGGAGTGGTAGTCTCTATTGTCTATGGATTTTGAAATGAAAACGAGATGAGCATTCTGCAACAACCCATTATGTCTGCTACCTGCATGTGCAACTATCAAACGTTGCCCTTTACTGCTTGGTACTGATCTTTTAATACTTCCATCTGCTAACTGCCATTCCTTTTCATTTGTATGATGAGCGTTGATCCAAGTTTCATCTAAATAAACAATATCATAATCATTTTCGCGCATTTCCTTCACTTCACGTAAATACTTGCTTCTAAGAGCTACTAGATGTGGCTTCTCACAAATAATGTTTTTTCCACCAGCATACTTTCTAAAGGTGAAGCCTGCACTTCTTAATATTTTCCATAATGAAGTTTTTGATATTTCAATGTCGTTGTTAGTTTTCAGCCAAAGCTTCAACTTTCTAAGTGTCACTTCTTCGTTTATATCAAACATTCGACATATTTCTCTTTTTACTAGGTCCTTATCAAAACTGTCTAACGTTTCTTTCCTTCCTTGCTTTCTTGCATTTGTTGGCAATAAATATCCGCTTCCTTTAACTATTCGATCAAATGAACGTTTGCACAAACCTAAAATATACATTGTTCTCTTCTCAGGGTTTGATAAAGAACAATAAAGATGTCCCTTTTTACGCTCTCTGCAGAAGTATTGATAAATCTTTATAGCAATGTTATGCTCAGTAAAATATTTTGCCTTTATATTCATTCTCACATAGACTTGCAGAAGATAATATGGATAGTGCCGCCTCCTTTCTGTAAATATTGAGATTTGCCTCTGAATTATGACTCGAACTCGAGTCTACGGCCGTGATTTTGACGTCACATAATTTCCGGTTTCGGCTAAAATGTCATTTTGTGCTAAACGGGAAATTTCATATGTAACATTTCTTTATAAAAATGTATAGTGGAAACATAACTATTTTAGGACGGTGCGCATTCAGCCGTGAAGGTCATGCCTATATGTTAAAGAATCAGCTGTGAGATGTAAGCATCTACATAATCCCGCCGGTGTTTATAATATCGATTAACTTTTTTTTAATATAGGCTAAATAAGGCATCTTTGAAACTGGATCACATTTCTTTGATAAAAAAATATTTTTATAGCGACATTAGTATTCTAAACCTAACTTCAAAAGATCAATGCAAATGAACAATAAGTTTTTGAAAAAAATAAATTAATGTCTAGGCAAACGAATCTGAACGGACTATAATAACGGAAGCTGTAGTTGTTTTTGTACTAGCAGTAGTAGTAGAGTAAAAGTAAAAAAAAAAAAAAGTAAAGTACCCCAGTCACACCAAGTAGCGTATAGGGAATATGGTGTTAGTGGCCATAAATTTTACAGACCTTCGGCACATGATTTTTGAGGTAATGTGGTCGGTATTACGCCCGTGCCGCTTTACTTTCCCAGAAAAAAATCCGGTACCCATTTAAGGCTGGGTGAACCCGGAAGCCGTCGGTTGGAATCGAACCCTACCTCTTGTCCTTTGTAGTCCAGTTCACTAACCACTGGGCTATCGCGGCTCCATAATAGTATTAGTAGTAGCAGTAATAGAAAGAAAAGAAGAGAAAGATGGAGAAGTATTTGTTGCCGCTATAGTTGTAATAGTGAATGGGTGAATAGTGGAAGCTGTTGTTGCATTAGCGGACGGGTGAATAGTGAAAGCTGTTGTTGCAATAGTGGACGGGTGAATAGTGAAAGCTCTTGTTGCATTAGTGGACGGGTGAATAGTGAAAGCTGTTGTTGCAATAGTGGACGGGTGAATAGTGGAAGCTGTTGTTGTATTAATGGACGGGCGAATAGTGAAAGCTGTTGTTTCATTCATACAATATATAAACACAAAGTATACGTGAAAAGAGACGATTCATAACTGTGCGAAGCAACTTCATTGACCAAACATGCGAGGACGTATGGTTTCGACTTATGTTTATTTAAAGAGAATTCCCAAGGACAATGAAACTTTTAGCTGATAAGCTCGAAAACACTAGTCCTGTAACCAACAACAAGCAAAATGCTGATACTTACAAACATATTTACCTCTTGCAGTCAAAACAACTCAGCTTCGGTTCGCCGAGATGTAACTGCAAATAAACTCTACAACAAGCAATGTCCTTGAGTTTAGGTTTATGAAACTCAATAACTGCATTTTTTTAACCTTGTGGCAGAACATACTTTGTTAATTTACTTATAATTATATTGATTGTGACATTTAAGAAACTACTATCATTTTTTTTAAATATAAAATGATTCAATGTTATTATATACCAAGGGAAACCGTATGTATAACATTATCTTGAACGAATTAGAGAGAAATTCGGTTACAGTTGTACAATTCCCTGAATTACTTGCAACGTAATTTTATTTCTTTCAGACACGTTGCTTAGGTACCGTGACTTTGTGTTTTCTTTTATCTGTTGACTTTAGGCAACATTAACAGTGCAGTGATTAGCGTTGTTGAATGGCTATTTAGCGGTTCTGTGCCCAGCTTGACATTACACCGTCGACCCAGTTGAAATAAAATAAACATCTAGTTCGTTGAGTTGGTAAGGTATTAACATCGAGAGAGTTGATTGGACTCTCACTGGCTTTGTACGGTGAAATGTAATGCATTATTTCTCTAGAATACGACATAACTTACAAGGCATTACCGCTCGTTGATTGTGGATGACTCCAGAGTGTGAAATCTTACGAGTTATACTAGTGGTCATCATCATTGAGTACCGTCTCCGCATCGAAGGTTGAATACCATGGAAAGCCATTCAGCTCTGTCTCTTGCTTTGATGATGCAGGCTGTCATAGGTTGACTTGTGCATCTTTTGATGTTACTTGTCCATGTTAGTCTTGGTTTGCCTCTGCCTCTTTTACTTTGTATTTTCCCTTCCAAGGTTACTTTTATTATTCTGCTGTGTCTTTTAACATACCCAAAAAGTCTCATTTGTCTTATTTGAACTGTTTTTAGTAGACCCCTTTTCATTTTTAATTGTTTTAGAATTCATCGTTTGTTTTCTTTTCTTTCCATTCTACTTATTCTTCTATAACTCCACATTTGAAAGGCATCAATTTTGTGTTCTGTTTTCGTAGGGAGGTCAAAAAGTAATGCACACCTATTTTTTTCTCGGAAACTATTCGGGCAAAATGTGTGAAATTTTCACAGATTGTAGCTTTACATCCCCTTTACACTACCTATTTTTCAACATAATCTCCGTCCAAGCGTATTGCCTTACGCCAACGCGAAACTAGGTCATGAATGCCTCGTTTGTACCAAGTTTTGTCCTGCTCGCGTAGCCATTTTTTAACTGCACGGATAACATCCTCATCATTGTCAAAGTGTGTCCCACGCAGGAATTTTTTGAGTGGTCCAAACAGATGGAAATCTGAGGGAGCCAGATCAGGGCTGTAAGGAGGATGGGGCAGTACAGTCCAACCAAATTTGTTGATTGCTTCCCGTGTTACCAGACTTGTGTGATGGCGTGCATTGTCATGTTGAAGCAACAAATCTGCAGATGGCTTATTAGGCCGAACTCTGTGGAACCGATTTTTGAGTTTTGTCAGTGTATTGATGTAAGCTGTCCAGTTGATTGTCTCACCTCTTGTCATTACATCAACAAGAGTCACACCATCAATGTCCCAGAAGACAGTGATCATCACCTTTCCGGCTGGTGGAGATGTTTTGAATTTTTTTCTTTTTGGTGACTGCGGATGATGCCATTCCATTAAATGCATTTTTGTTTCAGGCTCATAATAATGTGCCCACGTTTCGTCACCGGTAACAATTTTTGACAAAAACATTTCTCCTTCAACACCGAAACGCTCCAACAATTCAGAACAGAATGTTTTCCTTTGAACTCTGTGATCATTTGTTAGGCACCGAGGAACCCATCGAGCGCAAATCTTTGAATATCCGAGAGTTTTAAAAATTGCGATTGCACTTCCCTTGCTGACTGTAAGCTGCAATGCCAATTGCTGACTAGTGATACGCCTATCCTTACGAATAATGGCATCAGCCCGGTTTAACATGTCTGTAGCCGAGGCAACACGTCCAGAACGCGGTAAATCATGCAGCTCCACTCGTACACTTTCTGCAGCTTTAATTCTCTGAACCCAGCGACTAACTGTGCTCCTATCGACTGCAGAACATTTGTACACTGCACACAGTCGTTTATGAATGTTTGCCACAGTTTCTTTTTCCGCAACCAGAAATTCTATGACAATTCGCTGTTTGTAACGAACATTGTTGACAAGCTCCATTTTAACGGTTCATAGATTGCGTAATATTTATCAGAATGCTGTGCAATTTGGTGCACATAATTGGAACATGTCATGTTCCAAGTGTGCAAAATTTCATATTCCTATCTTTATTATTAGCCGAGAAAAACATTGGTGTGCATTACTTTTTGACCTCCCTTCAGTATAATGTCCCTGCTTCTGCACAATACAGGAATTTTGAGAATATAAAACATTTTGCTATTCCTAGTTTTAGCCCTGGTGTTATTTGTTTTGATGTTGTATATTTTACATAATATATAAATAATATATAAATAATATACATCTGCCCTTGTGGAAATCTTTAAATTCTCATTTCGCAGGGATTCAACATTTACAAATTTACTATTTTTTTTTTCTCATTAATAGGAAAATACATATTTTTAAAAGAAGATTTAAGCAAATAGTAACGATTATTTTTCTCGAATTTATTGACATTATAAAAAAAAAAAGAACTAACATTGAACTGTCTCTGCTAGATACTTCACAGAATGGTTTCAATTTTCTTTGGAAAGCTCCGCGAAGCCATAATGACCTCTGCACAAAACCCTAGTGTTCCGGAAAACTTCCGCTGCGAAGGGTTAAACTCTGTAAAATCCGAAAAAAAATAAAGTTCTCTCAATGTTGGGTTTCCCCTGGTGACACGTTGCACAACTGTTTGTTTTAATATCAAAGTGAAATTTTAGTTGCATTTCTATAAACTGTAGAGTTGCTGTGAGTGAAGATGCATGTTGTGTTCTACATTCATATCAGTATTAGAATGGCTATCTTATAGAAATGCTAACACTTGTCAGTCAGACACCACACACAAGTGTCCTTCAAACATGTTACCTCTTAAGGTTGCTTTTAGTGATACTTTTTTTTTTGTAGATCAACGCGTCATTGTTGCTTTTAGTGATACTTTTTTGGTAGATCAACGCGTCATTGTTCCTTTTAGTGATACTTTTTTGTAAATCAACGCGTCATTGTTCCTTTTAGTGATACTTTTTTTGTAGATCAACGCGTCATTGTTCCTTTTAGTGATACTTTTTTGTAGATCAACGCGTCATTGTTCCTTTTAGTGATATTTTTTTGTAGATCAACGCGCCATTGTTGCTTTTAGTGATACTTTTTTTGCAGATCAACGTGTCATTGTTGCCTTTAGTGATACTTTTTTTTTGTAGATCAACGCGCCATTGTTGCATTTAGTGATTTTTTTTTTGTAGATCAAAGCGTCATTGTTGCTTTTAGTGGTACTTTTTTGTAGATCAACGCGCCATTGTTGCTTTTAGTGATACTTTTTTTTCTAGATCAACGCGTCATTGTTGCTTTTAGTGGTACTTTTTTTTGTAGATCAACGCGTCATTGTTGCTTTTAGTGGTACTTTTTTTGTAGATCAACGCGTCATTGTTGCTTTTAGTGATACTTTTTTTTCTAGATCAACGCGCCATTATTGCTTTTAGTGATACTTTTTTTCTAGATCAACGCGTCATTGTTGCTTTTAGTGATACTCTATTTTTAGATCAACGCGCCATTGTTGCTTTTAGTGATACTTTTTTGTAGATCAACGCGCCATTATTGCTTTTAGTGATACTTTTTTTTCTAGATCAACGCGCCATTGTTGCTTTTAGTGATACTTTTTTTTCTAGATCAACGCGTCATTGTTGCTTTTAGTGATACTTTTTTTGTAGATCAACGCGTCATTGTTGCTTTTAGTATACTTTTTTTCTAGATCAACGCGTCATTGTTGCTTTTAGTGATACTTTTTTTGTAGATCAACGCGTCATTGTTGCTTTTAGTGATACTTTTTTTTCTAGATCAACGCGTCATTGTTGATTTTAGTGATACTTTTTTTTCTACATCAACGCGTCATTGTTGCTTTTAATGATACTTTTTTTCTAGATCAACGCGTCATTGTTGCTTTTAGTGATACTTTTTTTTGTAGATCAACGCGTCATTGTTGCTTTTAGTGATACTTTTTTTGTAGATCAACGCGTCATTGTTGCTTTTAGTGATACTTTTTTTTCTAGATCAACGCGTCATTGTTGCTTTTAGTGATACTTTTTTTTGTAGATCAACGCGTCATTGTTGCTTTTAGTGATACTTTTTTTGTAGATCAACGCGTCATTGTTGCTTTTAGTGGTACTTTTTTTTGTATATCAACGCGTCATTGTTGCTTTTAGTGATACTTTTTTTCTAGATCAACGCGTCATTGTTGCTTTTAGTGATACTTTTTTTGTAGATCAACGCGTCATTGTTGCTTTTAGTGATACTTTTTTTGTAGATCAACGCGTCATTGTTGCTTTTAGTGATACTTTTTTTGTAGATCAACGCGTCATTGTTGCTTTTAGTGATACTCTTTTTGTAGATCAACGCGCCATTGTTGCTTTTAGGGATAATTTTTTGTAGACCAACGCGCCATTATTGCTTTTAGTGATACTTTTTTTGTAGATCAACGCGTCATTGTTGCTTTTAGTGATACTTTTTTTTGTAGATCAACGCGTCATTGTTGCTTTTAGTGATACTTTTTTTTTGTAGATCAACGCGTCATTGTTGCTTTTAGTGATACTTTTTTTTCTAGATCAACGCGCCATTGTTGCTTTTAGTGATACTTTTTTTGTAGATCAACGCGTCATTGTTGCTTTTAGTGATACTTTTTTTGTAGATCAACGCGCCATTGTTGCTTTTAGTGATACTTTTTTTGTAGATCAACGCGTCATTATTGCTTTTAGTGATACTTTTTTGTAGATCAACGCGCCATTGTTGCTTTTAGTGATATTTTTTTGTAGATCAACGCGCCATTATTGCTTTTAGTGATACTTTTTTTGTAGATCAACGCGTCATTGTTGCTTTTAGTGATACTTTTTTTTTCTAGATCAACGCGTCATTGTTGCTTTTAGTGATACTTTTTTTGCAAATCAACGCGTCATTGTTGCTTTTAGTGATACTTTTTTTGTAGATCAACGCGTCATTGTTGCTTTTAGTGATACTTTTTTTGTAGATCAACGCGTCATTGTTGCTTTTAGTGATACTTTTTTTTCTAGATCAACGCGTCATTGTTGCTTTTAGTGATACTTTTTTTTTGTAGATCAACGCGTCATTGTTGCTTTTAGTGGTACTTTTTTTTGTATATCAACGCGTCATTGTTGCTTTTAGTGATACTTTTTTTCTAGATCAACGCGTCATTGTTGCTTTTAGTGATACTTTTTTTGTAGATCAACGCGTCATTGTTGCTTTTAGTGATACTTTTTTTGTAGATCAACGCGTCATTGTTGCTTTTAGTGATACTTTTTTTGTAGATCAACGCGTCATTGTTGCTTTTAGTGATATTCTTTTTGTAGATCAACGCGCCATTGTTGCTTTTAGGGATAATTTTTTGTAGACCAACGCGCCATTATTGCTTTTAGTGATACTTTTTTTGTAGATCAACGCGTCATTGTTGCTTTTAGTGATACTTTTTTTTGTAGATCAACGCGTCATTGTTGCTTTTAGTGATACTTTTTTTCTAGATCAACGCGCCATTGTTGCTTTTAGTGATACTTTTTTTGTAGATCAACGCGTCATTGTTGCTTTTAGTGATACTTTTTTTGTAGATCAACGCGCCATTGTTGCTTTTAGTGATACTTTTTTTGTAGATCAACGCGTCATTGTTGCTTTTAGTGATACTTTTTTTGTAGATCAACGCGTCATTGTTGCTTTTAGTGATACTTTTTTTGTAGATCAACGCGCCATTGTTGCTTTTAGTGATACTTTTTTTGTAGATCAACGCGTCATTGTTGCTTTTAGTGATACTCTTTTTGTAGATCAACGCGCCATTGTTGCTTTTAGTGATAATTTTTTGTAGATCAACGCGCCATTATTGCTTTTAGTGATACTTTTTTTGTAGATCAACGCGTCATTGTTGCTTTTAGTGATACTTTTTTTCTAGATCAACGCGTCATTGTTGCTTTTAGTGATACTTTTTTTGCAAATCAACGCGTCATTGTTGCTTTTAGTGATACTTTTTTTCTAGATCAACGCGTCATTGTTGCTTTTAGTGATACTTTTTTTGTAGATCAACGCGCCATTGTTGCTTTTAGTGATACTTTTTTTTCTAGATCAACGCGTCATTGTTGCTTTTAGTGGTACTTTTTTTTCTAGATCAACGCGTCATTGTTGCTTTTAGTGGTACTTTTTTTGTAGATCAACGCGCCATTGTTGCTTTTAGTGGTTCTTTTTTTCTAGATCAACGCGCCATTGTTGCTTTTAGTGATACTTTTTTTGTAGATCAACGCGTCATCGTTCCTTTTAGTGATACCTTTTTTTGTAGATCAACGCGTCATCGTTCCTTTTAGTGATACCTTTTTTTGTAGATCAACACGTCATCGTTCCTTTTAGTGATACTTTTTTTGTAGATCAATGCGCCATTGTTGCTTTCAGTGATACTTTTTTTAGTAGATCAATGTTTTATTCAGTTAGCCAAGCAAAGAATTTTAGACTGCTTTTTGGATGATAGACCACGAACACGGTCTCTCTATCAATCCTTATTCTTTAATATTTTCTCTACTGCTCTCCACCCATCCCTTTTATTGAACATTTTCACTACTTCTCTCCACCCATCCATATTCTTGGACATTTTCACTACTTCTCTCCACCCATCCATATTCTTCGACATTTCTCTACTTCTCTCCACCCATCCATATACTTTTTGGATGATAGACCACGAACACGGTCTCTCTATCAATCCTTATTCTTTAATATTTTCTCTACTGCTCTCCACCCATCCCTTTTATTGAACATTTTCACTACTTCTCTCCACCCATCCATATTCTTGGACATTTTCACTACTTCTCTCCACCCATCCATATTCTTCGACATTTCTCTACTTCTCTCCACCCATCCATATACTTTTTGGATGATAGACCACGAACACGGTCTCTCTATCAATCCTTATTCTTCAATATTTTCTCTACTGCTCTCCACCCATCCCTTTTATTGAACATTTTCACTACTTCTCTCCACCCATCCATATTCTTGGATGTTTCTCTACTTCTCTCCACCCATCCATATTCTTGGATATTTCTCTACTTCTCTCCACCCATCCATATTCTTGTACATTTCTCTACTTCTCACCACCCATCCATATTTTTGGACATTTCTCTACTTCTCACCACCCATCTATATTTTTGGACATTTCTCTACTTCTCCCCACCCATCTATATTCTTGGACATTTCTCTACTTCTCTCCACCCATCCATATTCTTGGACATTTCTCTACTTCTCACCAACCATCCATATTCTTGGACATTTCTCTACTTCTCTCCACCCATCCATATTCTTGGACATTTCTCTACTTCTCACCACCCATCTATATTTTTGGACATTTCTCTACTTCTCTCCACCCATCTATATTTTTGGACATTTCTCTACTTCTCTCCACCCATCCATATTCTTGGACATTTCTATACTTCTCACCAACCATCCATATTCTTGGACATTTCTCTACTTCTCTCCACCCATCCATATTCTTGGACATTTCTCTACTTCTCACCACCCATCTATATTTTTGGACATTTCTCTACTTCTCTCCACCCATCCATATTCTTGAACATTTCTCTACTTCTCACCACCCATCTATATTCTTGAACATTTCTCTACTTCTCACCACCCATCTATATTCCATGACATTTCTCTACTTCTCTCCACCCATCCATATTTTTGGACATTTCTCTACTTCTCTCCACCCATCTATATTCTTGGACATTTCTCTACTTCTCACCACCCATCTATATTCTTGGACATTTCTGTACTTCTCACCACCCATCCATATTCTTGGGACATTTCTCTACTTCTCATCACCCATCTATATTCTTGGACATTTCTCTACTTCTCACCACCCATCCATAGTCTTGGACATTTCCCTACTTCTCACCACCCATCCAATTTCTTGGACATTTCTCTACTTCTCTCCACCCATCCATATTCTTGGACATTTCTCTACTTCTCACAACCCATCCAATTTCTTGGACATTTCTCTACTTCTCACCATCCATCTTGGACATTTCTCTACTTTCACCATCCATCCAATTTCTTGGACATTTCTCTACTTCTCTCCACCCATCCAATTTCTTGGACATTTCTCTACTTTTCACCACCCATCCATATTCTTTGACATTTCTCTACTTCTCACCACCCATCCGTATTCTTGGACATTTTCTCTATCTCTCTCCACCCAAACCTTTTTCTATGATATTTTCTCTACTTCTCTCTAGTTGAAGCGGAATGTTAATGGCTTCCATGACGCCTCTTAGTAAAAAGCGTTCTGATGTTCATTTGGGATATCGGGATATTACTTCTCTCTTTTCTTTGTTGTTACCATTACTTACAGAAGTATTTGGGAACGTTGTTAACCAAACAAGATATACAGCAGAGGTGAAACGCACAATTTCTCAGGCAAAAGCAGCTTTCCAAAAAATGAGGAAGATACTATTCAATCCATTTTCGCCAATAGAAACAAGAAAAAGAGTTCTTAAATTTTATTTAGAGCCAGTCTTAACATATGGATGTGAATCATGGACAATAGGACAACAGACAAGAAAATCACTGGAGGCTGTAGAAATGTGGTTTTACAGAAGAATGTTGAGAATACCATGGACAGCTATGAAGAGTAATGAAGACGTTCTGAAAGAGACCAAAGCAAAAAGAGTGCTAATTTCGAATATTAGGAAGAAACAATAATCGTTGTTTGGCCATGTAATGAGACGAGAACAGTTGGAATATATTGTAACAACTGAGAAAATTGAGGGACGAAGAGATAGAGGGAAGCAAAGAGAAAAGATACCAGACAGCTTAAGAGAATGGCTTGGCAGAAGGTCAACAACAGAAATGATAAATAACTGTCGAGATCGAAAGTTGTGGAGAGACATGATCACCTACGCCAGCAGGCCCGGTACGTGATGATGATCGGGATATCGACTGCATGACTTCATACTTTCTGTTTCCAGAACCCCCTTCCTTTACCAAAAATAAAGTAATTGATTTGTTTGGGCATTCTTTTTAGACCTGCGGAATATTTGCACATGTTGTCTATTAACAGGTTATTAGCCTATCCTCCAACTTCCATATCACCTCTTACGACAGCCAGGCAGGTGATAGTGGCTCTATTAATTTCTCACCTGACCGTGATCGTGACCCCTGTAGCTATAATACTGAGTTCACAGCTTGTCAGATAAAATGTCTCAGTGGTTGACAAATCTGCTACTTTCTGGTGTGGTATATTCAATTATCCGTCACCAAAGTTTCAATAATTTTAACTTACTCTACTTTTATTAAATTTGAATGCGTCATGACGAAATATGAACAAGTTCTAAGAGAACAAATTATGTATGAAAACTAAAATTCCGTGATAATAAACTGTGCTTTAAATAATTACCAGGTTTCGAGAAAGGCAGAAACGGCAACAATTATATCTACAACCCACGGCAGCATGTTTGTTCATTTAATAGTGTAGAAAGTAAATATAAAAATCAATAGCCATACAACGATAGGTCTAAGGTGAAAAAAATAACGAAATTGCATACCTAACCACAGAAGATTCCAAATTATCATAGTTGTGAATGACACCTCAGAAAAATGTAATTGATAATATCTGACATTTTTCATATATTTTGTGAAACTATTGAACACCATTCGTTATGTTATACAGCATTTTTTGATATAAAGAAGGAGTTCTTGATTTTAAAAATTAAATTTGAAAAAATAAAATTTAATGAGGATCTGTTGTGGCACTTCTATTTGTCTCTAAAGTTATCCTAAATTTTCTACTGGCAAACATCTAGCCATTTCTTTAACCTCGTAGTTCATTACTTATTTTTGATAGTAATATCTTTCACTTAGTTAGCCATACATAGCGTTATTAACAGAGCCTCATAGTTATCATTAACTTTATTAGCCATACGTAGTGTTATTAACGAAACCTGATAGTTTTCATTCACTTAGTTGGCCATACATAGCGTTATAAATGGAACCTCATAGTTATCATTCACTTTGTTAAATAAAACGTAGCTTTTTTAACAGCATTAGGTTCTTTCTATCTACATCAACAAAGCAAAAGATGCCACAATCAAACCAATAATTAGATCAAGTGGCAGAACTATTCATGAAGATAGTGGAGCCTGCACAATAACGATCAGTAGTATGGCGATGGAAATCATAACCGTGACAGGAGTTGTTAATCTGTTTGTGTGCTGACTTGATCAATGACGTTCAGACAGGCTCCATCCTCAGGCAATAGACTAGAGTTGTTATCTGTTTGTGTGCTGACTTGATCAATGACGTTCAGACAGGCTCCATCCTCAGGTCAACAGACTAGAGTTGTTAATCTGTTTTGTGTGCTGACTTGATCGATGACGTTCAGACAGGCTCCATCCTCAGGCAATAGGCTAGAGTTGTTATCTGTTTGTGTGCTGACTTGATCATGACGTTCAGACAGGCTCCATCCTCAGGCTAGGCTAGAGTTGTTATCTGTTTGTGTGCTGACTTGATCAATGACGTTCAGACAGGCTCCATCCTCAGGCTAGAGTTGTTATCTGTTTGTGTGCTGACTTGATCAATGACGTTCAGACAGGCTCCATCCTCAGGCAATAGACTAGAGTTGTTATCTGTTTGTGTGCTGACTTGATCAATGACGTTCAGACAGGCTCCATCCTCAGGCAATAGACTAGAGTCTTAATCTGTTTGTGTGCTGACTTGATCAATGACGTTCAGACAGGCTCCGTCCTCAGGCAATAGACTAGAGTTGTTATCTGTTTGTGTGCTGACTTGATCAATGACGTTCAGACAGGCTCCATCCTCAGGCAATAGGCTAGAGTTGTTATCTGTTTGTGTGCTGACTTGATCCACGGCTTTCAGACAGGTTCCATCCTCAGGCAGTAGACAACAGTTATTTCAAAGGTCAGAGAGTTACCTTCTTTTTCGTTTCGACGCACGCTGGTGTTTAGGGCAACGAAATAGCTGCTGTATTGTCTTGTTCGACCATCATAATTGGTGGACCGCCATTGAGTAAGGCATATTTCATTAACAACCTTATTTAGATAAATGGGTAGAATTAAGAACTTTAACAGAAGTGATTATATTTTGCTATGAGAAATGGTAAAGAGGGGGAGGTGCGGAGATGAAGAGTAGTACTGCTTAAATAGAACAATATTCTGAACAAATGAAATAAATTACCTCTCACTGAACTGGCACAGTTAATCAAATGCGTGCACGTGTGCATTTTGAGAAGATTTATACAGGAAACGACATTGCAGATATAGACAATACTTCAGACGAACGACAGACAGACAGACAGACGGACGGACGGACGGACGGACGGACGGACGGACGGACGGACGGACGGACGGATGGACGGATGGATGGATGGATGGATGGATGGATGGATGGATGGATAGATGATAGAGATGGATAGATAGATAGATAGATAGATAGATAGATAGATAGATAGATAGATAGATAGATAGATAGATAGATAGATAGATAGATAGATAGATAGATAGATAGATAGATAGATAGATAGATAGATAGATAGATAGATAGATAGATAGATAGATAGATAGATAGATAGATAGATAGATAGATAGATAGATAGATAGATAGATAGATAGATAGATAGATAGATAGATAGATAGATAGATAGATAGATAGATAGATAGATAGATAGATAGATAGATAGATAGATAGATAGATAGATAGATAGATAGATAGATAGATAGATAGATAGATAGATAGATAGATAGATAGATAGATAGATAGATAGATAGATAGATAGATAGATAGATAGATAGATAGATAGATAGATAGATAGATAGATAGATAGATAGATAGATAGATAGATAGATAGATGGATGGATGTGGTGGTGGGTTTGTGGTGGGTGGGGGGTGGATGGATGGATGGATGTATAGATGGATGGATGGATGGATGGATGGATGGATGGATGGATGGATTTAAAGATATTTTATCAAATCTCGCCATTTGTCTCTGTTCTGTTCAAGCAGGTCTATCTCATTGAGGGAGCCGATTCCTGCTGCTCTTGCCTCTCTCATCAATGTTCTTCTCAGTGGCTCTCTGGGTCTTCCTCTTTTCCTCTTACCTGTTCTTTCCCACATGAGGGCTTGCTTTGCTCTTCGGTTATTATCTCTTCTCATCACATTTTCTTTAATTACCAAAGGATTTATTTTATTCTTCACAACTTGGTCATGTTTTTTTTTTGCATTTAGTTGAATCTCTCTTTTAACTATTAAGTTATTTAGATGTTTTAAATAATTGAAATTATTTATAAATATTTACCGTCATATCAGATTGTTTTATAATTCGACAACTAATTAGTGCGGGAATTACCATCTGTGAATTAAGAAATGCCTATCTGTAAAAAAAAAAAAAATAAATAAACAAATCTTCTGAAACTAAGCCTTAAATCAAACATAGAGAAAAGCAGAAAAGAAAAATGTGGTTCTGTCGTCTCATGGGAATGGTGTCTAACCAACTCCATAAATCAGACCAGAGATACGGGATTAACACCGCCGATGTGAGCCAGAACACGGACAGCATGGTCTGATTTGCTGAAGGTTATCACGAATACTTTGCCGGTTAAAAAAAAAAAAAAAACTGTTCTGTAGTTTGAGATACTTTACTGAGTCGATCACAAGGAAGTAAAATAATGCATGATTTATTTAAGTTAATAACAGGGAAGTAAAGTAATGCATGATTTATTTAAGTTAATAACAGGGAAGTAAAGTAATGCATGATCTATTTAAGTTAATAACAGGGAAGTAAAATAATGCATGATTTATTTAAGTTAATAACAGGGAAGTAAAGTAATGCATTAATTCTTTAAGTTGATGACACTGAAGTAAAATAAGGCATACATTCTTTAAGTGGATCACATGGAAGTCAAATTAATATAACGTTTCTTTAAGCGGGTCACAGGGAAGTCCAATTAATATACCGTTTCTTTAAGCGGGTCACAGGGAAGTCAAATTAATATAACGTTTCTTTAAGCGGGTCACAGGGAAGTCAAATTAATTTATCGTTTCTTTAAGCGGGTCACACGGAAGTCAAATTAATTTACGGTTTCTTTAAGCGGGTCACAGGGAAGTAAAATTAATTTATCGTTTCTTTAAGCGGGTCACATGGAAGTCAAATTAATTTACCGTTTCTTTGAGCGAGTTACAGGGAAGTCAAATTAATATACCGTTTCCTTAAGTGAATCACAGAGAAGTAAAATAATGCATGCAGTCTTTAATTAACAACAAGGAACACGGATTCGAAGTAAAAAATTACCACCGCTTTGGTGGGATTCAAACCCGAGACTTTCTTTTCATAAGGCGACCTCTTACCTCTAAGCCACCTAACTTCCATAATGTACAGTAAAGTCGCCACAAGGCGTACCATGAAGTCGTCACACGATGTACAGAAAGTCGTCACACTGTGTACAGTTAAGGCGTTACACGGTGTACAGTGAAGTCGTCATACGGTGTACAGTAAAGTCGCCATACGGTGTACAGTAAATGCGTTACACGATGTACAATAAAATCGCCACACGTTGTACAGTAAAGTCGCCACACGGTGTACAGTAAAGTCGCCACACGCAGTACAGTAAAGTCGCCACACGCTGTACAGTAAAGTTGCCACCTGACGTACAGCAAAGTCGCCACACGCTGTACAGTAAAGTCGTCACACGGTGTACAGTAAAGTCGCCACACGCTGTACAGTAAAGTTGCCACCTGACGTTCAGCAAAGTCGCCACACGCTGTACAGTAAAGTTGCCACCTGACGTACAGCAAAGTCGCCACACGCTGTTCAGTAAAGTCGTCACATGGTGTACAGTAAAGTTGCCACCTGACGTACAGCAAAGTCGTCACACGGTGTACAGTAAAGTCGCCACACGGTGTACAAATCGGACTTTTAATTTCATCCCCTTAAGAAAAACACGATATAGCCCAATCGTGAGCATAAACAGCGGTCACCTTATTTTAATCCATTTTCTCCTTTGTTCATTATCTGAATGTGATACAAATAAACGGACATTGTAAAAAGTGTTTATGTAATTCGACGCTCTCATCGTTAACTCATTCAAAAGGTGGATCGCAGTGTTTTTCCCTCCATCAAAAGATAAAGAGTTTTAAATATATGATGATTTCTGAACTCACATTACGCAAAACAAGATTGCAGAGCACCATCACTTCCTCTTCCTCACGTGACCCACGCTATCTCAATGATGTCATCAGTTTTAGTGGCTTCAATGACGTCTCCGAGTCTGGCACTTTTTCAGATCTCAGCGGTACAGCTCTGCTTGCAAATGATGTGTACCAGGAACTACTTTTCTTTCCGTGTTATTTCTGTTATCGTCGGTTATCTCCGGCGTTTATCAACGATTTGAGCATCTGCTTGAAGTTATCTTCACCTGCGATTTCCGTCGACTTTAACTTATAAAAATTCTAGCAAAAATGTTTTCTTCCGTATAAGTCAAAATGCCGTCTCCACATCAAAGATAAGATGTAATGAATATCAAATATATTTTGTTTCGCGTCTTAGCGTTGATTATTATAGTTTATTAATCGCCCACTTTTAAAATAGTAACATTCCAATTTTTTTAGTAGTTCTAAAGTATTCATAATTGATGCTTTTTTCTTTTGCTATAGAAGAGGTGTACGATGCAGTACCGTCTCTTCCGATCCATTGAGCTGACGTAAGTCAGACACCTCAATTGTCACTTTTTTTTAAGATACAGTGACTGGGATTTACACGGGGACTTCCGGAAAGATGGCGGCCAAACTTGCATGCCAATAGAGAGTGCCATCACTAAAAACCGATTTACGTGTTCTGACAGCTTTTTAAGCATCTTTTTGTTTATTTGAATTAATTGGAGCTGGAAGTGACTGTGGGCACTCTCTTTTCTGTGATGTCGTTTGAACTTGTCGCCAATACAGCCGACTTGTCTCGCACTGGAGTTTAACCATGCTAACGCAATAACTGTTTAACGACAGCGCAAAATGGCTGCATTTCGCCTTGTTGTTGTTGTTGTGGTGACTAGCGTAGTCCCTTAAACAGTTGGGTTGCTTTATTTGTTTTAAATATGTGTGTGTTTTTTTTTTTCAAGGAAACTTGAGTGAGGAAGTGGGGGAGAATTGAAAAAATATTTAAAATGGTATAAGCTTTACGTGATTAGTATGCGACACAGATATGAACGACGTTTCGGCTCAATAGGCCTTCAGCAGGAACAAACAAACAACACGCATACGCACAAATATGTAAGTAAATCAAACTAATCCTGCACAGCTAACTAGTAACGAAACATCCAAAACAAAATAATCAAAACTGGTTAAAGAAAAGAAAAATGACTTCCCTGTGTCATGGACCGTGGTCAGAATGGGAAAGAGATAGTCACACGGGTGTAGCTGTAATTATACCCTTCGGTCAGATGAAGGGTTAGGAAGTGGCCGTGCACATCAATTCGATTGATATCGTTTGGAATCGCCGCCTATGCTCCGATTTGGGCTGCACGGTAGTCTACATTGTCAATAGAATTAGCAAATGCTCTTTGGTGGGAGCTGTGACATGAGTGGAGCGGATATGGGGAATTCCCAACTGCAGTGAAACTGATTTAATAAACAGAACAAAACAGCTTACACAAAGCGTTGAACAAGCAGAATGCAACCATGAGTTAACAGTTCGCAGCATAATTTTTTTTTATTTCTAATCTGAATATCAATTTGAAAATCGTCATCATGTGTCGTACCGGTTGGCGTAGGCGATCATGTCCTTCCACAATTCTCTATCCATTGTAGCAACTCTGTTGTTGAGTGTTTTCCATGCTATGACACCAAGCTATTCAGTATCATCTCTCTTTGTCGCCCACGGTATCTCTTTCCCTCTATTCTGTCAGTTGTAACCAAGTATTTCAACATTTCTCTTCTCATGTTGATTGTTTCCTTCTGATGTTTCTTATGAGCTCCCTTTTTATGTTGGCCTCTTTGAGAATCTCCCAGTTGGTCTTTTTAGCTATCCAGAGAACGCTCAACATTCTTTTGAAAAATCATATCTCTGTGGCCTCTAATAGTTTTTCTCATTACTTTGCCTACTGTCCATGATTCACTTCCATAGGTCAGAATTGTCTCTATATAGCAGCGCTGAACTCTCTATCTCACTTCTATTGACATAGACTTGTTGAACAAGATGTTTTTTTTTTTCATTTTCTGATATGTTATTTTGAAAATAGAGAAGGGATTAAAACTATTCATATATATCTCTTTTCAGTCATTAAAGAATGGTTTTAAAATGGTGCTCGCAGATCTCGTCAAAATGTACTTCTTTTTTATGATATGTCGGGGCAGTCTTTGAAAATACTGATGGAACTATATCTCGTCAAATATATTTTTAAAAAGTTTGTAATCATAAAAGCAGTTTGAAAATAGTGCCTGAACAAAATCTCGTCACAGATTTCTTTTCTGATCTGCAGGAACCCCAGCAGGAAAATAGTGCAGAAACTACATCTCCTCGCTTATTTCTTTCCAATATTTATAAGCACCTGAATGAACGTGAAATCCAAAAAGAAATCTCAGTTGAAAAGCCGATTTAAAACCTCTAGCGGTTCCTTCGATTTTCTGAACCGAAACAAGTTGTAATTTTCCAGCCTTATTTTGCTCATCACCACAAGATTCCGTGATTATAGCAATCTTAGAGAGAACCTACTACATATGTGCATATGGGATTCTGTCTGTTTAACGTTATTTTTCTAGTCACAAGACACGAGTAGATTGCTGCTATATTTTTTTAAGAGCGTTACAAAATATCTTGAGCAAATATTACAACATTCGCAAAAGGTAAACGGTTGTGAGAGGTACACACAAATCACTTTTTCTCTAAAAAAAAAAAAATTGTGTTTTATTTATTTTATTCCGTGTATGTGTACTCCGTCTTAAATATTTCCTACGCATTTTGAGCAGTGAATAATTTTAGAACATGCAGACGACAGACGCCTTCCTTATCAAATTTATGGGTAAAATTGAAAATAAGTTGCATTAACAAACTGAACTAAATTTAACAAATAGATAAGCTGGCACATCTTACGTTTATGCTTCATAAATGTAGCAAAATAAAAATATGAAACACTCTCATGAAAAGAAAAGTTAATGATTTATTTCTGTATATTAGATGGCATTTTGAGAAAAATCATTATGGCATTTGCTCAATTTTCTGTGTTATCTGAGAGGTTTACGTGAGGGCTGTAGAACATTCGCCGCGTGTAAAGATTATATTTTTTATTTATTTAACCACCGGCAGAAACTGTTGATATTAATAGGAATTAAACTCTAACTGATCGGCAATTGGCTACGTTCTTTATCCACTTGGCCATCGTTTACTCCAAGTTAAGAAAACATAGACAACTGTATTTGCAGCTTTGCATTAACGATTATTACAGTTTTTGTGTTTTGTCCATATTGGGATAACTAACTCACTTATTTCTAACAATTCCAAAGGATTGACCAGGTTAAAACACTCAAAACAGAAGTTGAGTTGCAGGTATAATTTTTGTTTGTTATTAGGACACACCTCGTTATTGAGAGATTGACTGTTTTAGAATCCATCTCATCGAATTTTCTTTCTTCATTGAAGCCTTAGATTCTCCAGACCCATTTTCTTATTCTTCTTCCTTTGCCTTTCAGCGTCGAGAGGAGATATAATTTGCGGTATTCTGCTCTTCTGCTCGCTTCTGCTGCTGTTATGTTTCCTAGTGCGTCTAATATTCCATTGATCCATCTTGTTCGTGGTCAACTCTTCGGTCTGGTATTCTCGCAACGTTTATTGAAGGCTCGTTGTGTTGTGATCACTCTGCCTTGTCACATGACCAAACCATTTTATCTGTTGTTTCTTTGTATATTATATGGCGGGGGTTATTCCTAGCTTTGTTATCAGTTCTTTATTTCTGATCTTGTTTATCAGGCTGTTTCCTGTCATTCGTCTTACACATTTAATCTCAGTAGAGGTCATTTTTCTTATTGTTCTTGCATCTAGGGTCCAGATCTGGCATTGGTAGCACAACATTGGAATCAAGATTGTATTGAGACATTCAATTTCAAAATATTCAAGACATTCTCTTGAAATTTTTGAAAAACTTCAATTATGAATACATTTTGAAAATAATTATTTGGTAATACTATTTTTTGTGTGTTTTCTATAGTTCATCTTCAGACATAATTTGTACACCTTCAGCATTGTACAGGACAAGGATTCAAGTTCGCATAATCAAACGACCGGGGCGCTGAAGATGAATGTGTTTTCTAAGTTACGTTGAATATTCTAGTGCCGATGAAGACAAGTTTTGTTATAACATGCAGCAAAAAATATGAAAAAAAAATGTATTTTCATTTAAATGGTTTAATAGACTGCAAGATTTCTTTGAACAAAACAGCAATATATTAACTTAGAATAGCAAACACAGATGTGTCTCAAGGCACGAGTCACAATAAACTAGTGACCCGCTCACTAGAGAAGTACTAAGAAAAATTTCTTGGTGGTAGAACAGTTAGTGCCCCTGGATTTCACTGTTTCTACAATAGAAGGCACCTTGGACAGGCCATCCTTGTGCGAAACAACATGGTCGCAGCTGAGGTTGATATGTCTGCATGGGACAATGCAGAATTGCCGGTACATGCAATTAGGGTGAAAACCCAATTCCTTTCATGGTTGTAAATGTGTATGCCTGTAATGGGAAGGTGGACACACAACAATGGCAGAATCTCTTCGCATTCGATGAGGAGAACGTCATTTTATACAGAGACTTTAAATGCTAGAGAAAACCAGTAGGGTAACGTCATAATCAACAAGTAGGGAGAAGACCTAGAAAACGCACTGGTGTCGGCCTATTTAGTGTGCTTGAATGATGGAAGGGAAACCAGAATGGCCACTCGAACAGGGGACTCTGATAGTTGCATAGACCTGGCACTGGTGTCTTCCGCCTTCGCACCGGTTTGCAGGTTGAGTGTATTGGAATTTCACGGAAGTGATCACTATCAATGTGTCCTCCTAATTGAGAAAGGCAGAAATAGAAACCAGAAAAGCAAGTTTCACACATTTCACTATGAGAACACAGACCAGGACGTCATTAGCAAAATCAGACATAGGAATCAGGGCGCCCCTCACAGGTGGCAGGAGAGATGGACGCAGCTGCCCATGTGGAACGCAGAAGTCGAGGTAGCGTGGCAGCGGAACAAGAGACTAACGGTCAAGACATGACAGAAAGCCAGAAGGAATAGAAGAACACAACCTGAGCTCTTGAAGCGTCTGGAAGAAGAGGTCGACCAAAAAGGTGATGCGCTTTAAACTATGCGCTAAACAGGCTAAGGAAGCCAAGTGGGATGATTTCTGTATAAAAAAAGGTGTGCTCGGAATAATCGTTAGCCACATTCTGGCGCCTTCATCAGTGCATTATAGGCACAACACGACACAGAGTAATACCAGACTTTCAGAGCACAGGCCAGATATGTCACAAATCTGATGAGAGCAAAGGGAAGGCCCTGCTTGCCGGCTACATTGAGCAGACTGGCTAAAGAATGGAGGCAGTAAGAATGAGGATTCAGAATTGTGTGAGGATGAAGTGCTGGGAGGAGATCTCACAATCACAACTGATTCCATTCGCACAATACTTAACAGGTCACACAACACTGCTCCTGGTCCAGATGGTGTTCGGTACGATGACCTAGGCGATTTAGCTGACGACGACTTGACAAAACTGGCCAAAGAGTTTAATGCCAGCATTCAGAGTGGTCAAATTAAGGTGGAGTGGCCACACAGCTACTTACTACCGCTACCGAAGCCAAACAAGGACCATTCTCAGATCAGTGGGAGAAAATAGTTGCCCGTGTCCTCACTTGTCACCTTTAACAGAAACGCGCATTCCCACCCACACTCGGAAGTTATAGATATAACAAAGAGACATGGCCCAATGCGGCAGTCTTCGCCTATTACGTCTTCGAAAGCTTCCACAGACGAGAGGAGACATGTGCTAAAGATCAGGAAGATGCATACAACAGAGTACCGTTTGAATACATCGTGCATATGCTCTTCAAACTGGCGGTGCACCCCTTCCTCATTAGATGGATCACTGCAGCACTGTTTCAGAGAAAGGTGATACTCAAATGTGGAAGTTGGTCATTCGAGCCAACATCCATTTTTCCAGGGCTGCCACAAGGCTCACCATTGTCACCAGTTCTATTTAACGTGTACACAATAACGATCACGGAACAACAGCTGGATGGAAGGGGAAGAACTATAACTTTTGCTGATGATATTCTGGTATATCGATAGGGAAGAGACAGAAGTGAAATCGCATCCACAATGCAAGACGAACTCGATCGCATCTCTTCATGGAGTATTAGGTGCATTGGTTAATCCTAATAAGCATCAGTTGCATGGTTCTCACTTAACAGTCATATCGTTAATACGGAAACACCGGTGATACGAATCGGAGCTGATGAGATGACCAAGGACAGGGTGATGACATACTTCTGAGTTAAGTTTGATCGCAGCCTGTGTTTTCAGGACCACGTCGACCATGTGATAACAAAATCCCGCAAATGATTAGCCGTCTTGAAGGTCCTGGCAGCTGCCAACATCGAGCAGAGGCTACTTACCCTTCTGTTACAGGGACTAGTCCTTGCACCAATCGAGTATGCCCTGGCAGTTCTAACAGTCCGTAAAACGCAAATTGACAAGCTGGAGAAAATACAGAATGAAGCTATGCACATTATCTTGGGGTGTTCGAGGGACACTCCCTGTGTAGCAATGAGGTATCTTCTTGACTTTCCAACCAGGGATGATAGGATCAAGATCGGGAAGGCACGAGCATACGTGGAGATAAGTGCAGATAAAGAGCATCCATTGGATCATGAGCTCAACACAGGAAAGGGTGTCAGGCTAAAAAGAGGCCAATCATGGGTGGGCTGAGCAGAAGATGTCATCAAACAGGTCAGTAAGCTTACCAATATCAACGTTGACGAGGAGTGGATACCGATGCCTACCTCATTCAAGGGGACATTCTCGTTTATTATCACACTCGAGACGAAATGTAGGGAACAGGACTCAGTCGTGGTTAATGCGGAGGTCAACAGCCTCATCTGCGATAACACCGATGAGAAAGATGCAGTCATCTATACAGACGGATCTGTAATACGACACCAAAGGAGTGCATGGGCATTTACAGCACGCTTGGCAGGCAGAATAGTCAAGGAAGACACTGGTGCATACGTCATGACCATGAGTAGCATGACGATGGAGGTGATGGCAGTGACCAAGGCATTCATCTGGTTAGGGTCACAAGATTGCACCCACGCCTGTATATTGAGTGATCCGATGAGCATGATAACAAAAGTGGAGGAGGGGTATGTATGTATACAATGGGTAGAGTCATTGCAGAAGTCAAAAATACGTAAGGTCACCTTTGTCTATGTCCCAGGACATGCGGGAGTACGGGGAAATGAAAGAGCTGACAGGTTGACTAGCTGCGCTATTGTTGAGGACGGTTAACCAATGGATCGGACGGACATCATCAATGCCCTCCGGGAAGTGGGAAGGACACAGGACTTCGACAACCATGAGTCCACGTCACTCCTTCGGATGAAAGAGATGGGAGTTAAGATGGGCACAGCCAGAAACGAGAAACTTAGTGGACGTGTAAGAAGACTAATTAACCAACACAGAACTGGAGTCGTCAGTCGCTGGACACTTCGAGACTTGCTGAGGGGATCTAGCACCTATGGACATGTTCAGAGTGCAATGATGATGACCCGCTAATAACTCTATAAGAAGCTCAGACCTAGAACGTTGAAAAAGAATTAATACATTGCTCAGATAAATCAAGAATGTCGTCTGTCAGCGACTCCTAGTTGACTGCTTTAGTAAAGCTGGTAGCAAAAAGCCAGTGGTGGGCAGTGTTAGACACTCCAAGGTATGGTGACAGCTTTACAAAGAAGGAACACAACACAATTTAGTAAGGATATATGAATTAAAATATATCAAATGTCTACTACACCTCATCGAGTTGAGGCCTTTAAAGTACACAAATAAGTTTAGCCAGGCCAGCAGGAATCGAGCAAAGGCAACCGGGTACCCAAAAAAGCATTGCTGCTGTCAGATATTTTGGGTCAAATGGTACAAAATATAGCAGCTTGCTGTAATCCAGTGTTTCTCAACCTTGTCCCTACCATGGTCCCCTTTCGACCTTGTTTTCTTCCCGTGGTCTCCCTGTCCTTTCGTGAAAGGTATCTCCATTTATGGGTTGTTGTTGTTTTTTTACAAATAGGGTGTTTTCTTATAAGAAAACAAGTACATACAAAACGTATGCTAAAATATGGCGGTTGTAATAACAGAGAGAACCAGAACTTTGTATCTCCTTCGACACCAGGTCGAGTGCAAGTGGAAATGTGGAAAAAAAGAGAGAAAGAAAGTAATAACAATAAACTCAATGTGCGTAGTTTTCCTTTTTTGGCTCTCAGTTTGGTTATTTCATTAGAAGCGATTAAACCTTTTTTTTTTAATTTGTAGATTTCTGAATAAAAACATTTTTTTTCCACTGCATGTCTGTCTAGCTTCACAATTATTTCGTAATTCTTCAAATATATTCCAGTGGTTTATTTTTGGTATAATTATATGACGATTCCAAATGTTTCTTGTCGCACTAACGTGCTGACATATTTTCAATGGAAATTATAAAATTGCAAATTAAGCACAATAATTGTATGATTTACAAATCCATATAATTGCGTCCGATGCAACACAAAAATGTGGTAGGCGATGCCAATAAGTGGTTAGTGAAATGAGGACAAAATACTGAATTAGATCGCAACCAACGGCTACTCAATTAAAAAGCATACTACAAGTATCTACTATATTTTTAATGGGAAATAAGACGATACAGGCGTAATACTGACCACATTACTACAAAAGGTAGGGCGTAGGGACAGATGAAAAAATATACACTACACCATTTTCTGTATACCCCACACCACGGACTTACAAGATTGATTCTTCTTTTTTATCACCTTAAGAGGTACATAATTCCTTTTCGATTGATGGTGAAAGTATGAGTGTAGATTGCTTCAGTAGCACGCTGGTAAAGAACACTTCTCATGCATCGTTCCAGTCGGTCTTTCTATTTTCTTGCGACTTTACTCGTACCACAATTGATATCAAATTCTTGTAGCATTATAATTTGAGTTTCGTTCCATTATCATCATCATCAAGTACCGGGCCTACTGGCGTAGGTGATCATGTCTCTCCACAACTTTCGATCTCGGCAGCTATTTATCATTTCTGTTGTTGACCTTATGCCAAGCCATTCTTTTAAACTGTCTGTTATTTTTTTTTCTCTTATCTTCCCTCTATCTCTTCGTCCCTCAATTTTTCCAGTTGTTACAATATATTCCAGCTGTACTCTTCTCATTACATGGCCAAAAAATGATGATTGTTTCTTCCTAATATTGGAAATTAGCTCTCTTTTTGCTTTGACCTCTCTCATCCCAACCGACGGCTTTCGGATTCACCCAGCCTTAAATGGGTACCGGGTTTTTTCTGTGAAAGTGAAACGCCACGGGCGTAATACCGACCACATTACCCCCAAAATCATGTGCTGAAAGTCTGTAAAATTTATGGTCACTAACACCATATTCCCTATACGCCACTTGGCGTGACAGGGGTACTTTACTTTTTTTTTTTTTCTCATACCATCTTCATTACTCTTCTTAGCTGTCCATGGTACTCTCAACATTCTTCTGTAAAACCACATTTCTACAACTCCAGTGATTTTCTTGTCTGTTGTCCTATTGTTCATGATTCGCATCCATATGTTAAGACTGGCTCTACGTAACATTTAAGAACTCTTTTTCTTGTTTCTATTGACAAAAATGAATTGCATAGTATCTTCCTCATTTTTTGGAAAGCTGCTTTTGCCTGAGCCATTCTGCATCTCACCTCTTTTGTACATCTTCCGTCTGAGGTTAACAAAGTTCCCAAATATTTAAATTCATTTACCTGTTTTAATATTGTTCCACTTGTCTTTACTTTGCACTGAGGTGACGTCTTTTTCTTTGTTGTTACCATTACCTCTGTCTTTTTGCTATTAAGGCTGAGTCCTTTATTTTTGCTTTCTTTCACTATAATGTCCAACATTTCTTGTACCTCATTTTCACTCTTAGCGATTAAGACTGTATCATCAGCATACCTTAGAGTATTTATATTATGACCTCCAATTGTTATTCCTGGCATGACCCTTATGGATCTTAAAATAATCTCACTATAAATATTAAACAAATCTGGTGACAGCACACAACCTTGTCTAACACCCTGTCTTATTTGTTGAAACATTCCCAATTGGTTTCCAGTTCTTATGGCCGCTGTTTGTTGCCAGTACATGTTCTTTATTATTCTTAGATCTTTGCTGTCTACGTTTATGCTTTCTAAAATTTTGATTATTTCTTGGTGCTTTACTTTGTCAAATGCCTTGGTGTCATCTATGAAACATAGGTATAGATCTGTTTTCACCTCTATGGCTCTTTCTACTAAAGATAATATGATATAAATGGCATTGCTTGTTCCTTTATCTCTAACAAAACCATACTGTTCATCGCTAATTTCTAGACTGATTTTGTTTCGCACTCTTCGCATGATGATTCTTAGTAATATCTTAGTCATATGACTCATAAGGCTTATTGTGCGATGATCGTCGCATTCAATCGCACCCGATTTCTTTGGTAGGGCTTTCGTTCCAGTTGGTTCAATTTATGTTTTTATTCTCCGGAAAATATAGGACCAATGCCCCATTCTTAAGTAAAATGAAAAAAAAAATGCAGCCTGACCTCTCATTACTTTCAGTTCTTGCATGACAGGGCTGGGACCATAGGTTTGAGATTTCTTCATACTGTATCCACTCATGTGTTAGTTACCCACTTTTAACCTCGAAAGAGCGGACTGAGATTCATAAACGATAACTGGTCTAAGTAATCAAGGACTTGTTAGAAGCTAGTTTGGATTGAATTTACTGGTCTTTAGGCACAAGCCGAGGCACACAACAGCGCCTAATCTTGAGAGCTGTCAGAGACTCATAGCTGAACATCATGGTTTGTGAATCATAACTGACCAAGAACCTACTCCACCTGCCAACCGGGGCCCAGTAAATCAGACTTGCGAATTTGGCCAATCGTCTGGAGTTTTTGTCTCTGATACCGCAAATATTTCTGGTTGCAATTGTATTTACGTTATGTTTGTATGGTCGCGATTGTTTCTCCATTATTTTGGCTCTCAGCTTTGTTGTGTGTATGTTACATTGTCCTCTGCCGCTGTGCTAGTTCTGTCGCAGAGTAAGGGCTGTTGTTTATGTTACCAGTGCTTGCCCGTGCACTGTGATCACTGTTGTCCGTGACCCGTTTTCTAATCGTGTTGTTTCTCTACATTTTTTGTTGTTTTCACATACAAACTGTTATTATACACTCTTAAAAAACAAAATTCTATATGTCTATCCTGCTTAATGATATTTGAGATCACATTATATCATACTCTGGAATTGGAAACTTGACACATCATCCATATAGAATAGAAATATTGATGTTTCACTGAATCAAAATATACACCAGCACAGTCACTCCGCCATCTTGAAAACAACTACAGTAAGATCTTCAGCAGGCTACTCTAAACATTTCACCATTAACTCCGGAGTAAGACAAGGCTGCGTGCTTTCCCCTTTACTTTTCATCACATATATGGACAATATATGCAAATTAGCATGCCCAATCAAAGGAAGTATACCAACAAGGATGATAAAAAACGATAACACAAAAGAGAACGAAATATACGTACCAGAAAACGGCAGAAGAGAGGAAGAAATAAATGAAATACTATTTGCAGACGACCAAGTTCTGATACATGAAACAACTGAGGACCTGCAAGAACATATCAACAGGCTAAACAACACTTGTAAACAATACAACATGAAGATCAACATAAACAAAACCGAAGTAATAGCGAGAAAGAAAGAAAAACTAAACATCACAATAGATAATACAACTCTGAAGCAAGTAGACAATTTTAAATATCTGGGTAGCACGTTAACACAAGACAATAACCAAGAGGCAGAGATATATATAAGGTGTAACAAAGCATGCCAAGTTATAGGCCAAGTATCAACACTATTGAAAAACAAAGCAATAACTACGGAAGCAAAAAGGGCAATATAAAAATCAATTTTTCTACCAACTCTGTATTATCAGTGCCAGAATTGGACGCTGGACTTTAGAACAATAAGAAAGATAACGACCACCGAAATGAAATGTGTCAGTAGAATGACAGAAAACGGCTTAAGGGACAGAGTAAGAAACACCGACCTGAGAAAAAAACTCGAAATTGAACCAGCCATCGAATACATAAAGAAACAACAGATAAATTGGTTCGGCCACATAATAAGACAAAAAGAACTAACAATGACTCAACGAGCCATAAACAAAGGCAACGAAAACACCACATTAAGAGCAATACCGAGAAAGAGATGGATAAAGGGAATTCTAGAGTCACTAGGAGGGATAACACCAGAAGAGGCCAACAGAAGAGCAAAGAATCGCAGATTGTATCTCCCCATGACGCCAACGGCAATAGAGGAAGGATACAGAGAAGTAGAAGTCTGGAGTTAGAAAAGGGTAAGCAAAGGAGTACCCAACAAATCTGTCCTGGATTAGAATTTACTGGGCAGAATGGCCCAAGCATCGCTACTTGCTGCAAACACAACGCACCTGCGCCCGTTTAACGTCTTTTAATTTAAGAGTGGGTGCTAAACAGAGGTGGTCGTAGTCGAACACAGTAGAAGAAGACGCACACACATACACACACTCATATATATATATATATATATATATATATATATATATATATATATATATATATTTACAAATACACACCCATGAACGCATGCGTGCATTAATTTAAAAAAAAAGTAGTAAAGTACCTGTCACGCCAAGTGGCGTATAGGGAAATATGGTGTTAGTGACCCTATATTTTACAGACCTTCAGCACATGATTTTTGGGGTAATGTGGTCAGTATTACGCCCGTGCTGCTTTACTTTCCCAGAAAAAAATCCGGTACCCATTTAAGGCTGGGTGAACCCGGAAGCCATCGGTTGGGATCGAACCCTACCCCTTGTCCGTGGTAGTCCAGTTCACTAACCACTGAGCTATCGCGGCTCCCGCGTGCATTAATACTTTCACATAAAAAGTAAAGTTAGTAAAGTGCCCCGTTACGTCAAGTGGCGTATAGGGAATATGGTGTTAGTGACCATAAATTTTACAGACCTTCGGCACATGATTTTTGGGGTAATATGGTCGGTATTACGCCAGTGCCGCTTTACGTTCCCATAAAAAAATCGGGTACCCATTAAAGGCTGGGTGAACCGGAAGCCGTCGGTTGGGATCGAAACCTACCTCTTGTTCTTTGTAGTCCAGTTCATTAACCACTGAACTATCGTGGCTCCCTAATACATTCACATGCCCCTATATATATATATATATATATATATATATATATATATATATATATATATATATATATATATATAAGTAGTTTTTGGCGCCCCCTAGTTCTTTTACCATCTGCTAGTTGTCCTTAGAGAATATCTTTTGTTTTACGGCCATCATTTATACTGCGGAAGTGAACGTACGTTGTTTGAGCAGCGTGAAGATGTTGGGAGGCCTGTACGAGTGAAGACCTCCACATTTGTCACTTTGTCCTTCCAGGTGATACCAAGAATACGGCGCAGACATCACATATGGAATACATTTAGCCTTCTCTCCTGCTTTGCATTAGTTGTCCATAATTCGCTGCCATTTTGAAGGATACTAATGATGTAGGCATTGTAAACTGCGGCCTTTGTTTTAGTTCTCAGTTTGCTGTTTGGCCAAACACGCCCAAAAAGACGCGCGAATGTGGTAGCAGCTTTACCAAACCGAGTGTCAATTCCTGTATCTAAAATAGTTTGTCGTTGATGATGGACCCCAGGTAGCTATACTGTTGCACGGCATTAAGTTTGTAGTTGTCGATAAAGATTGCAGGCGTTGCTTCGACGTCCTTACCGAATATATTAATTTTCTGCAAATTTATTGTTAGACCAAAGTTTCTGCAGGCATGCGAAAAAGCAATGTACCATGCCAGTTATTCCTGACTTTGAGTGACAAGTGCGGCATTGTCAGCAAAAAAGAGATCTCTTAAAGTGATATGTCTGATTTTGGACCCTGCCATGTATCTTGTGAGACTGAACTACTGATCATCAGATTTAGTATGAAGGAAGACTCCTTCGTTTAGATTTGAGAATGCATTTATTCAATAGAAGAGCGAAAAAGATTCCAAACAGGGTTGGAGCAAGAACGCATCCCTGCTTGACACCGCTGCGTATGTTTTTTTTTTTTTTCGTTCGCCAGCTTTGACCTCTGACGAAGTCTCTAGAGACTAGGAACTGAATTTTGCGTGTTAATCCATTTTTCCTGGCAGCCGTGTGCACAGGGGTCCCACGCCGCACAGGCAGATAACTGAGTCTTCGGAGGTACTCATATTTCTTTCCGTCGATGAGTAATTGACGTTTGAAGCCGGGCCTCGCTGCTGAGACCAGGGGTGGTTGCCGCAGAGAGAAATCATAAATAAAAATCCCAACTGGTACAGCCGGGATTTGAACCTACAACCTCTCTGTCTCTAGGCCGGCGTCTTGCCTCAAGACCAACCAGTCCCCCTGCTGCGTATGTTGAGGGGATTGTATACATACACACTCATTTCGCAATAATAATTGCCGACTTACTGCTGAGCAACTACATATTCTTAATATGAATGTTATATGTTTTTGTTCTGCTCAAGATTTACACTCCAATTAAGTGAGAAAACGGTACTAACATCCAAAAAAAAAATCGCGCTATGACCCTCGATAATACAGCAGACGAGAATTTATCATGATGTGGCAGAAAAGAAAATGTCAAAGCGTGTGTTAATTTATCATGATGTGGCAGAAAAGAAAATGTCAAAGCGTGTGTTAATTTATCATGATGTGGCAGAAAAGAAAATGTCAAAGCGTGTGTTAATTTATCATGATGTGGCAGAAAAGAAAATGTCAAAGCGTGTGTTAATTTATCATGATGTGGCAGAAAAGAAAATGTCAAAGCGTGTGTTAATTTATCATGATGTGGCAGAAAAGAAAATGTCAAAGCGTGTGTTAATTTCACGGCTTTTATATGACAGGAGTCAAACATGTTCCAACATTTCTAAAACCATCAAAAATTCCTGAACAGACTATCTACAGAGTTGTGAGAAAATTAAAAGCAGGCATTGAGATCTATCTCCTGTGTGTTACCAGGGCCTCATTATGAGGAAAGTAAAGAATAGTGGCACTGTAACCTTCCAGGCATGTCGTAAGAGGCGAATAAGGAGGTTGATCGATGGCTTGACAAGCTGTCATTGTAAAAAGTATTGTTATGGAAACAGCCATAGATTTTAGAAGCAGTGATCTCTGCAATATGTGCCATTTTGGCACGCAAGGTTTCTGTTTTTGAGATTGTGGTTTTACCCTATGTGCTGTCTTCGGCTCGAAAGTATAATAGACAGAGATAGATTGCGACCTATTGGAGGCATGATGCCTGACAACAACAGAAGCAGAAGTTACCAGCGACCATAGCTGATGATTTGCACCAGGGTCGGAGAACCAGAACCATCCAGACCATACGCCACCTCTTTGTGGTGCCTCTAGTAACAGACTAAACAGTCTAGTCTGGCTAAGCGAGTGGAGATCTGAGAGGGAAGGTGGCCTGATACTAAAAAATGTCGTGCTGAAGACGAATGTATTGGGCCCCAAATAAGCCACAATTTATCTACGCCCACGTAACTTGCTTTTAAGGACGGATGGGAAAGAGAACTACCCATTCTTTTAGCAGTCATTGGGTGAATATCAATGTGA
This sequence comes from Megaustenia siamemsis, assembly GCA_032433765.1. Taxonomy (NCBI): domain Eukaryota; kingdom Metazoa; phylum Mollusca; class Gastropoda; order Stylommatophora; family Ariophantidae; genus Megaustenia; species Megaustenia siamemsis. Next base: position 53,225,402 of record JAVIAB010000124.1, read on the forward strand.
AAGAAATCTAGTGAAAACATGTAGATGGAGAAGGGGCGCCAATAATATTGGGCACAATGGACCATAGGCGTCTCGTTCAAATCGTTGTAGCTGGGCCAATGAGAGGTGTAGAAAGCATACAGCAACGTATGATTGAGAAAGGAAGCCAAGGGGTTTCTAATTTTACTTTCACCCGGGAGCTACACCGTATCACCAACTTTAACATTCCTTCTCTCATTATACCAGATTTGTTGGGATGTTGACTTCCTTCCTCTCCAGCGTCAATGTATCTTGAAGATTCTTGGCTCAAGCTTGTTTCGTGACTTCAATGATAGCCAACTTGTGTTGTTGCGCGGTATCTTGAAGATTCTTGCTCTCTAGCTTGTTTTCTCTAGCTTGCTTCTAGATTTTTAAAATTTGTTCATTGTGTTGTCTTTTGTATGAAAGTAATAAACTAGGTGCAGATTTTAATATCAAAATGACTCAAAGCAAAACACGTATACCACAAATAAAAAACATTGCTGCAAGAGTAGTAGTAGTAGCAGTAGTAGTAGTAGTAGTAGTAGTAGTAGTAGTTGCTGTTGTTGTAGTAGTAGTAGTAGTAGTTGTTGTTGTTGTTGTAGCAGCAGTAGTAGTAATAGTAGTAGTAGTAGTAGTTGTTGTTGTTGTTGTTGTTGTTGTAGCATAGCAGTTGTTGTTGTTGTTGTAGTAATAGTAGTTGTAGTTGTAGTAGTAGTAGTAGATGTTGTTATTCTTGTAGTAGTAGTTATAGTAGTAGTTGTAGTAGTAGTAGTTGTTGTTGTAGTAGTAGTAGTAGTAGTTGTTGTTGTTGTTGTTGTAGTAGTAGATGTTGTTATTCTTGTAGTAGTAGTTGTTGTAGTAGTAGTTGTAGTAGTAGTAGTAGTAGTAGTAGTAGTTGTTGTTGTTGTTGTTGTAGTAGTAGTAGTAGTAATAGTAGTAGTAGTAGTAGTTGTTGTTGTTATAATACTAGTAGTAATTATAGTAAAAGCAGTAGTAGGAACAGTAGTAGTAGTAGTAGTTGTTGTTGTTGTTGTTGTAGTTGTTGTTGTTGTTGTAGTAGTAGTTGTTGTTGTTGTTGTTGTTGTTGTTGTTGTAGTTGTTGTTGTTGTTGTAGTAGCATAGCAGTTGTTGTTGTTGTTGTAGTAATAGTAGTTGTAGTAGTAGATGTTGTTATTCTTGTAGTAGTAGTTGTAGTAGTAGTTGTAGTAATAGTAGTTGTAGTAGTAGTAGTAGTAGTAGTAGTAGGTGTTGTTGTTGTTGTTGTTGTTGTTGTTGTTGTTGTTGTTGTTGTTGTTGTTGTTGTTGTTGTTGTTGTAGAAGAAGTATTAGTAGTTGTTTTAGGGAACAGTCAAATAATTGCAATGCTGCGGTAAAGCTGGTAGCAAGGAGCCAGTGGTGGGGAGTGTTAAACACTCCAAGGTACGGTGACAGCTTTACAAGCAAGGAACACAACACAATACTGACGTTTCGGCTTGTGGCCTTCTTCAGAATACAGGGACAACGACAACAAACGATGGCCAACAAACTAGCCAGTGACATACATATATTCACTTGATTCCTTCACGGCGGACAGACAAGTTGTTTGAGCTAAGTGATTTTCATAACCGTTTTATGATACATTATTCACTTTTTACTATTGACATCTCTAGCTCTTCCTCATTTTTCTAATATTTCTATTTTACACATCTCGACACTCATCCTACCTCCCCTCATGTAGCCTCCTTTCTTATTTAAACATCCTACTTTCTTCTTTTCTGCCCACCTCTCCATTCACCTGATCATCTAATATGTAGTTATACATAATTGTGCTTTATCGTTTGTTATCGTTGTTCCTGTATTCTGAAGAAGGCCACAGGCCGAAACATCAGTATTGTGTTGTGTTCCTTCCTTGTAAAGCTGTCACCGTACCCTGGAGTGTTGAACACTCCCCACCACTGGCTCCTTAGTAGTAGTAGTAGTTGTTGTTGTTGTTGTTGTTGTTGTTGTTGCTGCTGCTGTTGTTCGGGTCATCATCACAACACACCGGACGAACCCATGGGTGCTCAGACAGCCGTCTCGAGAAATTCCGAGGAGAATCCTGGACCACGTGCACGAACTCCGCAGCACGGACTGGGATCCACGGTGTGGGTCGGTTTCTGCTGACTATTTTGTCCGGGCAGCGGCACACATTTATGGCCTGCTCCTTTCGATTTTAATTGCCAATTATTCTTTAACGTGCGCGAGTGCACACGAGATTCCCTGATTATTGCCGTTATTCGAAGGAGCTAGATATCGGATCTCACTACTGAAGAGATAAGGGGAGGGTAATGTCATAAAGAAACCACGGATTAATTTTTCCTATTTTTGAAACATTGCCATCGCTTCTGCTGGGTTTTGAACACGGTTCCTTTCTGCCATGAGGCCGTTATCGTATCTCTAGACTACCCGGCTCCACACCCCCCCCCTTTTTCCCGAGTAGAATGCAAGAATAGAAAGAGACGACAGAAGTGGCATTGCAACAGTCTCGAACTCAAGCCAATTGAAAACGTATGGGAACTGCTCAAGAATCATTGTTTTTTTTTTAAATAGTAGCTTCCGAGATGTTGAACAATTGAATTAGGTAGCTAGCAAACACTGAGACAGTCTGGCTTACGATTACCTACAAACAAGTGTGGGAAGTAGGCCACGTTTCCTCCAGGTTTGCTATGTTGGAGAAGACATTATATTGTAGTGAAATCAGATATTATTAAATACGCGAGATGCAACTCTTCTATTATTATTATTATTATTATTATTATTATTATTATTTACTTCTATAAATGTACTATTTTGCGACTATAACTGCCATTTTTTTGTGCAATATATATATACACACACACACACACACACACAAACGAAGTGTTAAAATGTATAGGCCATGAATAGACACCTTTACAAGGATTGGCTTTTATCAGTTCTGTCTAATATTTCACCTCACCTGTGTCTCGTTCTACTATGTTGGCACTCGTCCATTAAACGTGTTCGGGAAATGCAATCATTAGCGTCTGCTCTCTGGCGTATTGTATATTTTTATAATGTAAGGATTAACTAGATTTGCCTGATTTTAGCATTGAAACAACGAACATCCTTGAATGACTGGTGAATGATTTAACACGTAACCAATATCGTTCTAAGAAAAAGGTGATAAGCACAGCTATCAAATATAACAAATACTAAATAGTATGCTGGGTTGCGTACATAGCTGCAGAAAATAAAAAGAAATGAACATAAAATAGTATTGAGGAGCTAAACTAACTGAAAGACAAAACAAACTACAACGTTTCGGCCAAAGCCTTCATGAGGTATAACCAACAAACTATAAACAATAAAACACAAAATTCCAAGTAAGAATGAACAACTACACAGCTCTTTAAAAATATGACGGAAAAGACGATGTACGAATAAGGTAGACACGTTTCGAATAAATGCAGAACCAAATGGCTTCTCTTTTACTTTTCTGTTTGGCGTTAAATAGAATCTCACAGCAAAATCTTTTGATGACTACTCTGGTCATTTGTGGAGCCGCGATAGCTCAGTGGTTAGTGAACTGGACTACAAAGGACAAGAGGTAGGGTTCGATCCCAAACCAACGGCTTCCGGTTCTATCTATCTATCTATTGTCCTTTCGAGCCAAAGACGGCACATAGGGCAGAACTACAATCTCAAAAGCAGAAACCTTGCATGCCAAAATGGTACATATTGCAGAGATCACGGCTTCCGGTTCACCGAGACTTTAATGGGTACCGGATTTTTTTTCTGGGGGAAAGTAAAGCGGCACGGGCGTAATACCGACCACATTACCCCAAAAATCATGTGCTGAAGGTCTGTTATATTTATGGTCACTAACACCATATTCCCTATACGCCACTTGGCGTGACGGGGTGCTTTACTTTTTTTTTACTTCTGGTCATTTGTCCTTCATTCTTTAGCCTACACACACTCCCAGAAATGCCATGCATTCTGTAACGAAAGTCTGTTTTTTTTTTTTTTTTTTTTTTTTTTTTTTTTTGTTTTTTTGTTTTTCTCTCACAGAAAATTAGGGATTATTATAATTTGGATTCCTGTCCAATAGTTGCGTTTACATTACCGTACCATTATAAACTATTCCGGAACGGCATTGTACTTTAACAGGGCATGTTCAAATACACAGACTAATGTAATAACTGGGTGAATTGAGGACGTAAGGTTTCATCACCAATGATGACCAAACAATATTTATGATAAAGAATAAAAGAGAAAAAAAACGTCACGGCCGTCACCTTTCCATATAAAATATCTTAAGAAGATCCATTTCATGGTTTAATCAGTAATAAGAATATTCATTTCATGGTTTAACCGAGTAATAAGAATATTCATTTCATGGTTTAAGCAAGTAATAAGAAGATTTATATCATGGTTTAACTAAGTAATAAGAAGCTTCATTTCTTGGTTTAACCAAGTAATAAGAATATTCATTTCATGGTTTAACCAAGTAATAAGACGATTCATTTCATAGTTTAACCAAGTTATAAGAAGATTCATTTCATGGTTTAACCATGTAATAAGAAGATTTATTTCATGGTTTAACAAAGTAATAAGAATATTCATTTCATGGTTTAACCAAGAAATAAGAAGATCCATTTCATGGTTTAACCAAAATAAGAATATTCATTTCATGGTTTAACCAAGAAATAAGAAGATTCATTTCATGTTTTAACCAAGTAATAAGAATATTCATTTCATGGTTTAACCAAGTAATAAGAATATTCATTTCATGGTTTAACCAAGTAATACGAAGATTCATTTCACGGTTTAACCAAGTAATACGAAGATTCATTTCACGGTTTAACCAAGAAATAAGAAGATTCATTTCATGGTTTAACCAAGTAACAAGAAGATTCCGTTCATGGTTTAATCATGTAATAAGAAGATTCATTTAATGGTTTAACCATGAAATAAGAAGATTCATTTCATGGTTTAATCAAGTAATAAGAAGATTGATTTATTTCCTAGTTTTACCAAGTAATAAGAATATTCATTTCATGGTTTAACCAAGTAATAAGAAGATTTATTTCCTAGTTTTACCAAGTAATAAGAATATTCATTTCATGGTTTAACAAGTAATAAGAAGATTCATTTCATAGTTTAACTAAGTAATAAGACGATTCATTTCATGGTTTAACCAAGTAATATGTGTAACCAATAACTATTAAACTAGTTCTTCAAGTAGGTAGAAATACATTCAGTTAACACATGCTGGAACCTGGTAGGCCACATGCTGGAAAGAGATTTCAATGCTTAAAGTGACCAGGAATTTGATGGAGGACGAATTGATGCAGTACCAAATACGTAATCGTCTGGGACAAGTATAAGTACACTTACATTAGGATGGCCACAAATCGCTCAAGATGGGAAGTTAATTTTGTGTTTACAAATGGTCTCGACGAATATTAGCCATAAATATCTTGTCGATTCGCAGCCAAGACATGAGGGAGAAGAAACGCTGTCATTTACAAGATTCATCATTATCATGTGCCATACCGGTTGAAGTAGACGATAATGCCCCTCCTCAATCCTCTATCTACAGTGCATCGTATCAATTCTGTTCTTGGCTGTTTTCCATGCCATGACACCAAGCTATCTAGTATTTTCTCTCTTTGTCCGTTGTTGATCTCTCTTTCTCTGTATTTTGCCAGTTGTAACTAAGTATTCCAACTTTCCTTTTCTCATGAAGTACTCGAGAAAATTTTGAGTTTTTCTTTCTGATATATTTTAGGAGCTCTCTTTTTGTGTTGGCATTTTTGAGAATTTACTCATTGGTCTTTTTTGTTGTCCAGGGAACTTTCAACATTCTTCTGAGAAATCCCATCTTTGTGGCCTCTAATCGTCTTTTCATTTGTTGTCTACTCTCTATAATTCGCTTCCAAAGGTCAGAATTGGCACTTTATTGCACCGATGAACTCTCTTTCTCGCTTCTATTGACATAGACCTGTTATATAAGGCGTTTTTCATTTTATGAAATGCTATTTTGGCCTGAACTGTTATACTTTTCATTTCTGTGGTGCATCTTCCATCTAATGTTATTATTGTGCCCAAGTTTTTGACGCGTTGTACCTGTTTCAGATTTGTCCTGTTTATTTTTACGCTGCATGAATGTGATGATTGTTTCTTTGACATAATCATTATTTCGTTTTCTTACTATTCAGACTGAGACTTTCTCGTCTAACTACAAGATTAACTGTCCACAAATTTAATGTTTAGGAGTCTCGGTGGCTGGGTTGTTCGCTTCATGATCACAAGGGCCCTGACTCAATTCCCAGAAGTGGCCGATTTTTTTTCGGAACGACAAGGCTTCGAAGTTCACCCAGTCTTTTAAACTGGGTGCTAAAGATTTTGTTTTGAAAGTAAAGTCGGCCTGCCATGATACCGACAATATCACCCAAAAACGTGCGTTGTTTATAGAAAAAGACATCGCATTTCCCGTGCGCACAGCATGATGTGGGACAATTATTTATTTTATTTACTTGTGTATTATCTGTACTGGAAATTCCAGCTCACTTCGTATGGAAAATAAGGAATTCAAACACTGTCTCCAGTCGATATAGCTGCAAAAAAATAGGCACCTGGCCATTGATCATGGAAGGAAAGGCATGGGGAGGGGGGGGGGAAGAAGGAGGGAGTGGGGGTGGGGGTCAACCGTACTTTCCCGAAAATTGTGCAAAAGTGAGGTGGAAGCGTTAAACTCCATTTCTCAAAGTCAGCAACGCTATGAGGACATCTTTAGCATTTATACTAAAAGTAAAAAAAAAAAAAAAAATAAAGTATCCACGTCACGCCAAGTGGCGTATAGGAATATGGTGTTAGTGACCATAAATTTTACAGACCTTCGGTACATGATTTTTGAGGTAATGTGGTCGGTATTACGCCCGTGCCGGTTTACATTCCCAGAAAAAAAACGGTACCCATTAAAGTCTGGGTGAACCGGAAGCCGTCGGTTGGGATCGAACGCTACCTCTTGTCCTTTGTAGTCCAGTCCACTAACCACTGAGCTATCGCGGCTCCCATTTATACTAAAAGATATGGAATTATTGTCTTTGATATTATGTATCGGTTTATTGTACAAATCAATGCAAGAAAGTGATTCCTGATGTATTGTTTGTTTGCTAATGAAGAGTTACGTCTGACTGATTATTTTTAGGGACATTAGGATGAGGATCACAGCGGATCAAAAATGATCTTACAAGGACGCGAACTCTAGAATGTTCGATACTAAGGATCTATTAGCAAATTACAATTTATGATTGATTTTCAATCTCTGTTTCAAGCCGACTAAGATGGATTGCAAACCATGGGTAGATAATGTGTGTAGACGCTCAAGTTGTCAAGTATTAGTGTAAATGTTCTAGTCAGGGTGTTATTATGTTCTAGTCAGGGTGTTATTATGTTCTAGTCAGGGTGTTATTATGTTCTAGTCAGGGTGTTATTATGTTCTAGTCAGGGTTTTATTATGTTCTAGTCAGGATGTTATTATGTTCTATTCATGATATTATTATGTTCTATCCAGGATGTTTATTATGTTCTATCCAGGCTGTTATTATGTTCTATCCAGGTTTTTATTATGTTCTATTCAGAATAGTAGTAGTTTTGGTTAGTTGAAGGCCCCGGTATCAGTGCAAACGTATTAAAATCTATAATTCCTCAACCGCTCGTGCCAGTGGAATCATCCGAATTAACATCTCATCGCATTGAAGGATCGAAACAAAGAAAGGCAGCTGCAGTCCCAACCATAGCAGGCTACAGCACAGGCCAAAAGACATAAGGCGTAACAGCACCGAAAGTGAAGGCAGCTAAACTGTCCTTCGTCATACGATATCATCATTCATCCAGATCATCATTCATCCAGATCATCATTCATCCAGATCATCATTCATCCAGATCATCATTCATCCAGATCATCATTCATCCAGGATGTTATTGAGTGAATCAACATATGATGAAGTAAGAGCCGCATTTTCTGCAATATTTTCTTTTGTGGAAATACCGTTTTCAGACACGGATATCCACTGATGTGATAAAGTGGTCTCCTCTTCGATAAACACACACCAGCTGTAGATAGTTCAGTAAACATTGTTTACCTCTAGCTTGTTTATTTCCTCAGCCGCGCTAGAGTAGTGGTTAGAGAACTTGTCCACCGTGAGCAAGAGGGCGGAGGTCAACCACAACTGTTTCCCCAGCGTTAAAAAACGCTGGCATTTTTTTCGGGGAAAGAAAGACGGTATTAGCGTGATGCTGACCACATTGATAAAAAGTATACCTAGGTAGCTGGGTGGTCTAGAGGTAAGACATCAGCCTCTGGACAGGAAGGTGCCAGGTTGAATCCCACCACCGGCAGCGGGGATTTTTTTTTTTCCTATTTCAAATCCGTGGTTTTTTCGTGGCTTTACTCCCCCCTGGGAGCCGTGATAGCTCAGTGGTTAGTGAACTTGACTACAAAGGACAAGGGGTAGGGTTCGATCCCAAAATTCATAACTCATCTAACATCCTTTCTATTATTAACATTTTCTTTTTGTTTACTAGCACATTTCTTGTCAGGTAGGGTTCGATCCCAACCGACGGCTTCCGGGTTCACCCAGCCTTAAATGGGTACCGGGTTTTTTTCTGGGAAAGTAAATCAGCACGGGCGTAATACCGACCACATTACCCCAAAAATCATGTGCTGAAGGTCTGTAAAATATAGGGTCACTAACACCATATTTCCCTATACGCCACTTGGCGTGACGGGGGTACTTTACTACTACTTTTACTCCCCCCTGGTCACTGGGTAATGAGACTCGATGTCTAGCCCTCTCGGATAGCGGCAAAAGGAAGTCCTGTGTGCACTGCGCGCACTTTAAAGTACACATGGCAGATGTAAATCTAAACGAGGCCAAATACAGCTGCTGACCGTGCAAAATTGGTGGAGAAAAATATGCGCAAAAATGTCAAAACTTTCACTGATTAAAAAAGATGAGAGTACTTCTGAATAGTATCTGCTTGTACGGCGAGAGACATCTAAGCACACGGCTGTTCAAATGAAAAATAGAAACAGTTCACGCAAAATGTTAGTCACTGGGGACTTTTCTAGAGATATAAAGCTGCAAAAGCAAACAAACAAACAACAATACAACAATGCCCTCTTCTTCCTCTTCATCTCAACACTCTATGAAGCATAGGTCTTCAACAAACACTTTCCAAACCATTCTGTTTCTTCTCATTCTTTTAAGATCATTTCATATCTTCCCCATCATCTTCATCTCTGTTTCCACCTGTCTTCTCCAAGAATATTTTGGTCTTCCTCTTTGTCTCTTCCCCTGGGGATTCCAAAAAAGGGATTATTGTGTAATACTCTCAGTTGGCTTCCGCAAAGTGTGTTTCATCCAGCGCCATTTCTTCGTTATATCTTTTTATCCACAGTTATTTGATTTGTACTTTTTCTATATTAGCGATTCTGTCCTGCCATTAACAATATGTCAGTCGTTATAGAAAAAAATGTATTTGCACTGCCACCATACACACAAAGAGATTGTTTCTTTTCAGCTTTATTTTGTTAGTGAAAGATTGTGATGAACTGACATGGTCAGGCAATACTAAAATTAGTCTTCAGATTGACTAACATGATGATGATGATGATGATGACGACGATAATGATGATGGCAATAGTGGTGATGATGTCAATGCTGATGACGATTATGTGAATGATGACAATGATATGATAGTGATGATGATTGTAGTGATGATGATTATAGTGATGATGATTGTAGTAATGATTATTATAGTGATGATGATTGTAGTAATGATGATTATAGTGATGATGATTGTGAATGTGATGACGGTGATGCTGGGGGTAGAGATAATGATGGTAATGATGATGATGGTGATGATGATTGTAGTGATGATGATTGTAATGTGATGACGGTGATGCTGAGGGTAGAGATGATGATGGTAGTGATGACGATTGTAATGTGATGACGGTGATGCTGAGGGTAGAGGTGATGATGATGGTGATGATGATTGTAATGGTGATGATTGTAGTGATGATGATTGTGAATGTGATGACGATGATGCTGAGGGTAGAGATAATGATGGTAGTGATGATGATGGTGATGATGATTGTGAATATGCTGAGGGTAGAGATGATGATAGTAGTGATGATGATGGTGATGATGATGATAGTGATGATGATGGTGATGATGACTGTAATGGTGATGATTGTAGTGATGATGATTGTGAATGTGATGACGGTGATGCTGAGGGTAGAGATAATGATGGTAGTGATGATGATGGTGATGATGATTGTGAATATGCTGAGGGTAGAGATGATGATAGTAGTGATGATGATGGTGATGATGAATGATTGTAATGATGATGAATGTAGTGATGATGATTGTGAATGTGATGACGGTGATGCTGAGGGCAGAGATAATGATGGTAGTGGTGATGATGGTGATGATGATTGTAATGATGATGATTGTGAATATGCTGATGGTGATGCTGAGGGTAGAGATAATGATGGTAGTGATGATGATGGTGATGATGGTGATGATGATTGTAATGATGATGATTGTGAATATGCTGATCGTGATGCTGAGGGTAGAGATGATGATGGTAGTGATGACGATTGTGAGTGCAATGATGGTAATGATGGTGATCCTCCAATGTTTTTTTTTTCAATCCACTCTTTTAAGATACTCCACCTTCCATTCCACCGTCTCTCCACCACGTAGAAAGAACACGGCTTTTATAAATCTCTCGTATATTTTAGAAAAAACACAGATTTGTAGACAGGTAACGTCATGCAGCAGACATCAAGCAATATTCTTGGCTCTATTTCGTTACAAATCTACAACACAATTGGTTTTTCTATCACCTGAGTCATGATCTTAGAATAGCTCAGATGGAAAAACCTGCAATGTTTGTTGTTTCTAACTACCGGCTGCCAAATCCATGTCTCCTTTGAGCACCGTTTTGCACTTATAAGAAAAAAAAGTACTTGGAACGTGTATTGTCAGTTCCCTCATATATTCAGATATACATATATACTTGAACTCTGAAAGACGAGTCTGCAAGGGTAGTGGTAACGCGCTAGCTTGCCGATAACGTGAATATGAGTGCAATACCACCTTAACGCTCTCAAGTCCAAAAAAAAGGCTTACTGAGCTGGGTAAAGTAATGACAGTGTGGAAGCGCACTGACCCTCGCACTTTCAAGTGATGCGATCTAGTTAGGTGAATTAAAATATTGCACCCCCCACTCTTCGCTGTGTTTTTTAACACACTGAAATGTCTCTTGTAATCCTCAAACAGTACAGAAGGAATAAGAGTCAATTGTGTGTGTTAAAACACATAGTGAAGAGCAAAACCACTATCCAAACATACAGAAAACTAAGATAATGTTCATTGACAATACAAAACCCCAACCCAAAATCATTATCAACAGTGAAGAACTTGAAATTGTGACAAACAAAGAATATCTGGGATTAGTAGTAACTAACATTGGAGACTGCCTGAAAAGACCGAAAGAAAATTAGCAATAGCAATACAACAATTAAATGCCATGAAAAACATATGGCAGAACACCAGAAAGGCAGTAAAATTAAAATTACTTTGGATACGTATCTTCCGATAGCAACATGTGGTTGTGACAATCTCGCAAACAACAAGGAAGAAAATTGATTCATTCGAAACAAAATGCTACAGAAAAATCCTTACGATACCTTGGATAATGAAATAAGAGCAATGAAGACATACTAACGATTGAAACATTAAAAGAAGTGGCTTATAAACACCACTCTACAAAGGAAATTAAAACACTATGGCCACGTCAAGACACAGCGGACTGGAAAGAACAATAATGGAAGGCATAGTTTCTGGGAGACGCATCAAAAGCAGACCAAGAACAAGGTGCTTCCAAGAACACACAAAAGAGACCTTGAACATGACAACAGAAGAAGTGGTAGATCTGGCAAGAAATAGAGATTATTTGTGTGGTGAATGGAACGTTTTGCAAAGGACATGCGACCTGATGATGATGATATATATATATATATATATATATATATATATATATATATATATATATATAGAGAGAGAGAGACTGATGCCTTATATGGACTTTTTAAAAAGTCGGATCGAATTACGGCGTCAATATTTAGTATATATGTTCTTAAAAGACGTGTTTACTCGCATGACTGTAGCATCAAGAATGTGACGTGTACGACTGTAAATGTGACGTATGCGCTGAATTTTGTTGTACAGTCGTAGACGTCACATTACAGTCGTACGCTTAGTTGTATTCATTAAACATCATGTGCCTCAAATTAAAGTTCAAGCATTGACGCTCTATTAGATTTACATGATCGTCATCACTTAGCTGTCCCTTTGTGAACCCCCCCCCCCCTCCTCCCTTTCCTCCCCATGACAGCCGCTTTGAAGTTGTCTGCCCTGAACAAGATGTCCTGTTCCTATCTCAGGACGCCGGTTATATCTTACACCTACCCTTTTTCTAGGTCTTTCTCACTTTCTTTCCCTCTCTCTCTCTCTCTCTCTCTCTCTCTCTCTCTGGAGCTATGTCCTCCATAATTATTTTCTATAACCAGTAACGCTTTACATGCTCACAATATTTTATTTTCGGCTGTTTTTGTTTTCATTGTTAGTCAGTGACCTGTAATGTTAAGTTCTTGCAAAGCCCGGCATGCCTGCTCTCCCACCCCCCCCCCCCCCACCCTTCCACTCGGACTATGTAAAGTAAGTAAATACCTCTCGTCACACCAAGAGACGTATAGCGAATATGGTGTCAGTGACCATAATTTTTACAGACCTTCACCACATGATTTTTGGGGTAACTTCGTCGGTATTACGCCCGTGCCGCTTTACTTTCCCAGAAAAAAAATTCGGTACCTATTCAAGGCTGGGTGAACCAGGAAGCCGTCGGTTGGGATCGAATCCTACCTCTTGTCCTTTGTAGTCCAGTTCACTAACCACTGAGCTATTGCGGCTCCACCCGGACTATGGTATTGTGAGTATTCCTCTGTAATACTTCCATTCGAATGCACTTATGTAGTTTTCACCTCAATATGTCGATCATCCAAGTTTCACAAAAATATGCGTTTATTACTATGAGAAGTAATAAAGCCTCTTAAGTAAGAGAGTTAAGGAAGCGATGTTGAAAATTTTACACTAATATTTCATTTCCATAACTTGTGTTTTCTTCTGTAGCTAAAACGTAACGTCCCTGTTTCACAAGCGTACAGAAAAATGTATATATATATATATATATATATATATATATATATATATATATATATATATATATATATATAAAGTAAAAAGTAAAGAGCCCCCGTCACGATAAGTGGCGTATAGGGAATATGGTGTCAGTGACCATAATTTTTACAGACCTTCAGCACATGATTTTTGGGGTATTGTGGTCGATATTACGCCCGTGCCGCTTTTCTTTCCCAGAAAAAAATCTGGTACCCATTTAAGGCTGGGTGAACCCGGAAGCCGGCGGTTGGGATCGAACCCTACCCCTTGTAGTCGAGTTACTAACACTGAGCTATCTCGGCTGCCATATATATATATATATATATATATATATATATATATATATATATATATATATATATATATCAAGTCC